>CAKNWW010204702.1:0-10793 GCA_932074435.1 Andricus kollari
CGGTCCCTGTACACTCTCCTCCGCATCTGTGACTGACCAATAAAAAAAAGGTCCGAAGAGCAGGAAACCTTGAATTGAGTATTGTTTCACGACGTCATGGGAATACGTCGCACGACTTTTTCGAGAAAATATTATAAACGTAAAAGTCATAAATGTACAAATAGAAATATTTCTCAAGTGTAGAATCTATTTTCTCAGTCATGTTCCATTCTGTTGTCGATTCACGACCTTTCAGTTTCACGAAATAAAATAAAATATCCTTAATGTCAGGTGAGTGATACTCTAACCTCAAATTTCGGACATTTGCTTCATGAAACTGAAAGGTCTTCAACCGATAAAAGGATGAAGAAACAGAATTGCGAAAATGCATTCTACACTTAAAAAGATTACTATGCAGACCTTTATAACATACCTTCACGTTTCGGAGATTTTCTCCAGAAAGTCGTATGTAGTTGCAGTAACCATGTACTAACCTTTCTGACGGCTGGAATTTCCACCTATCGACGTCTTGCCACAAAACTCACTATTCCGCGAAATATTTAAGTCGTTTTTTGATTCTATAATATGGATTTTTACTTTGCAGATTGTCGTACGCCAAATAAAACACTTTAAAGACACTTGAAAAACACTTGAAAAAGCCTGAATCGTTTTCACTTGGAATGCAACATATTGCGTAATATACGCAACTGATTACTCGCACACTCGGCCCTTCTAAGGCGAGAGTCGCATCTGTCTCTCGCCCTACGCGCTGAGAAACTGCATGGGCTAGCAGTTCTAGGAATGTCGGGTGTATTTATCTGTATTATAATTGATTTCAAATCAGCTGCGCTGTTCGGCTGAAAAGGTAGCGACAGGCGGCGCATCGATACAAGAACGGGGCAGCCAATGAACGTAGTTGATAAAAATAAACTGCCCACTCGCGTTAATGGTGGGGCCCCCTTCAGCATTGAAAATAACGAATCCCTACGTTTCAAGGACGCTGAAATGTTGGAGACTTTACTGTATTTAAAAAATATATATATTTTAAAAACAGAAAAATTATTATTTTTGACACAAAATTGTGTGTATCAGTAAGTTGGTGTTTGAAGCCTCGGTTGCTCAAACGATAGCGCGTCAGACTTCCATGCAGGAGGTCTGGCGTTCGATCCCTGAGCCTGGTACCAAACGAAATTTTTCCATGTACTTCTACCGGGGCTTCGGTGGTTCGCAACCCACCTAGGTCCTCTCAGAAAAAGCTGGTACCTTACCAAAGATAAATGGGCTCTTTCGAGGGCCTAGCCTTGGGGGGTCGAAGCCGATTTTGAGAAGACTCGAAAATGAGTCAGCGATCTTCTTGCGCTTGGGGCTCTTACGGAGAAACCAGACTCGATGGTCGCTGGCCGACTTCGAGTAATGAATACACACTCACATACACTTACATAACACACCAGCACAGTGCTTCGAATCCGTGCATCTAACTGATGACCTCAAAGGGATCGCTCCGTCCAACCTAGTCTGGCCATATCCCCTCTCTGAGTCCTGCTAGGGAGGCTGCCGAATGGCAGAGTGGGTGGCAGTCCATCTATCGCATGCTTCTGATTGGTTAATCTTTAATTTTCAGTTAATTTTTCATTATTAACTTTACAACAAATTCTTATCATTTTCGATTCCATTTTTTATGAGGAATTCAAAAATAAAAATGTACGTTGAGTACGCACACAGGCCTACTAATCGCGCACGCGCGTGCAATTCGACATCGAGGAATGTATTAAATGTCAACATATACGAATGATCGTCTATCGAACTGTCTCGCTCGGAAGGTTGACAAAATTTGGCTATTCTTACATTTATTTATTATTTATTCATTATTCTTACAAAAACATTTTCTTATGATTCCTAGGAAAATCGAAAATGACTTTTTTTCTTGAAAAATTAATTTTAAGACAGTAATTATAATTAAGTTGTTAGTTGTTGATCAGTGCAGTAAATATATACGAAGCTGTTAGGTTTTTGATCTACTGATCTCTCAGTTTATTTAAAAACGAGCTTTCGCCCCACGACGTGGAGCCTCTTCGGGTAAAAATTATCTCCATCATTTATCTGAGGAATATAGAACGACGTTTCTTATATAACCAAGTTTTTATAGCTAATATTACATATTCGTAGATATGGAACATAACCTATAAACTTACCGATGCGACGTTTACATTTCAGGGCAATAGACAATTGTGACTTGTTTTATAAAAGGTTATTCAAAATTTTAAGATTAACAATAATGTAACCACGACTACTCTCAAGGCCTAACGTTAACATTGTTATAAGCTCGTTTTTAAATAAACTGAGAGACCAGTAGATCAAAAACCTAACATCTTCGTATATATTTCAAGACAATATTTAAAAAGATTTAAAAAGATTTCCAAAATTTAAAAAAAATGAATCTGGAAGATTTTAAGGAAATATTTTTTATTTTGAAGGATTTTAATCAAATTATAGGAAATATTCGAATCATTTTAAAAGGTGTTTAGAAGTTCTGGAAAATTTCAAAAATAATTTAAAAATTGATATAATGTGAAACAACATGTAGATGTTTCAAGATTTTGAAATAAAATTTTGAAGCTTTTTAAGGAATCAAAAATTTTTTCAAATCATATAAAATAAAAATACTTCAACTTCTGATTTAAGAAGTTTTCAGTCTATAACAAAAATGTTATACAATTTTTAATATTTATAGCTTAAAATTGTTTTAAATGATTTGCAGCTCAGTTTTTATTACTGAAAATGGAAAATTTTTTAGCTTCAGAGTTCGAACTTTTTAGTTTCATTGAACGTGAAAAATGTTAGCGAACCGGGAAAAGACCGAGAATTTTTTTCTGTGATTGAACCGGCCACCCTGTCAATGACCACGTGTGACATGATGCTGGACTCACGCGCCCGACTCTCGAATAGGGTGGGGGTAGAGGGGGAAAAATTTCGCTCGCCCCTTTGGAGGCGAGACGCTCGTAGCTGTGGAGCGCTCGTATTTTTGGAGTTCGAGTGTATCTAAAAAAGTTTAACCTAAAAGTTACGTTAAAAATCTTCTTTCAGTTCTGATAGTCTATTATTTATATTTTTGGATATTCTGGAATAAATTTTTCTCTATATACATTAATAAAAGTTCATTTAAGCTTATAATGTGTTGAAATGGACATAATATAGTACAATAATAGTTTTTCTTCTTCGAAAAAACAGTTTTTTATACAGGAAACATGTTTTTTTACTGTATATGATGATAATTCCATCAAAAACTTATTTCGATAAATGTTAATATTTAATATTTGTAGTATATCATTAAGCTATTTCCCTTTCGGCGAGCCTCTAGGGTAAGCGTGACACTACCCGATTCGGGTAGTGTTTTTTAGGTGGATAGTTTCTTGTAGTAAATAACTACAAGTGTGGGCTCACCACACCTACGACCGCCAACAGCAACGCAGTAGTATCAGAGGGTCACCCATCCAAGTACTAACCGCGCCCAACACTGCTTAACTTCAGTGATCTAACGGCAACTGGTGCTTCCAGCGTGGTATGGCCGTTGGCTGTTGTACTGTTTGTAAATGGTCAAATCATAATCAAATGCTATTGATTGACCAAATGATCTATCATTTATTAAACTTGCATAATTTAAAAAATGTGGTAAGAAGAAGGAAGAAACAAAGTTCGTAAAAAATATACTTATTTACTTCTTTAGAATACATCGGGCTCACGCCCTTTATTACGGTAAAAAAACTGTATATATGTTTTTGTCAGAACTTCTGGTTTAGTGTGGATGTAATATAGTCGTGTGTGAGGTTTTAGGGCGATTTTGGTATTGTTTACGGGAGTTTTAAGAGGAGAAGAAAGGTGTCTGGGTTCAGTGAAAGTGAAGGCGTGAAAGGGGGCTAAGCAGTGATGTAAGAAAGCGACGTGTGTAAATTGTCACGTGTGCAAAATGAGGTTAGAGTGCCGTACCGCAAAGACGTAGTGCTGAAGACGAAGCTGGTGCTAAGGTGGTACACTGGTGAAGTGAAGGAGAGAAGAGTGGACGGAAAGAAGCGGCTGCACGCATGCCAGGAGGACAACTAGTGCAAGGATGAGCTGGGCTAAGAGTAAGGGAGCGAAAAAACTGAGACGAGCAAAAGCAGAATAAGGAAACGCTAGAAACGATGAAGATAGTGGAAACGTTAAAAAGACTGCAGGAGCAATTCTTAAACGAACTGAATGAGGAGTGTGATATGGTGAGGGCGTAAGGGAGGGCGTGAAAAGAGGACAGGAAGAAATTTGTAGAAGCTTTACGGAAACTGGAAAGAAAGAAAAAAACTTTCCTCGAAGATCAATGTGGTTCTGAGTAAAAGGGAGACGAGAGACATGAAAGAGGTAAGCTGTAAGACAGGAGGAGAGGAGAGTACGTAGAAGGACCGGCCGAAGTAGCTGTCGGCAGATGAATGGCAGAAAGAGAAAAGAGGGCACGAAGAAGGAGGAATGCGAAAATGCTGGGAGTAAAAAAGAGGACAATGAGGTGTAGAGTCTGATGGGAATCTTTGCCGCGCATAAAAAGGTAGTGGCAAAAATCGAAAAATCTCGGAAAGTAGACAGAGGGATGTTGCTCCAGCTAAAGACTTGTGTGAACAAAAGAGAGCCTTTAAGCAGTAATTCAAGGTTGAGGGGCTTGTGGATCTGGTTGGAAGAGGATTTAACTGAAAGAGGAAGTGTAAAAATGGCTGAGAAAGGAGAGTAAGAGAATGAAAATGACCGGGGGCGAAGTTTCCCTGAACGTATGTTTCATGTGTAATGAATGTCGTTATTATAATTGAAGTAGTTGTGTAAAATTGTTCTGTCGTTGCTGATGTTTTTACTTCTTATGAGCGCGGTTTCCACGCACATTTTCTAAGTACTTGCTGCATGTTACCTCTTCGATCAAGAATTAAAAAAATATATTATTAACCCAAATGAAAATTTTGAGTTTTTAAGAGTCACAAATCGGGAAAATAAAGATTCCGGTTTCGAAAAAACATTATAGGATATTATATTCTTATATCCGGAGGCTCAATTTAAATCCCGCGTAACGCTATTGCGACTGCTTGCGCTAATTAATTATTACCTCCTGCGCAACGGCTAAGAATTAGGGATTGCAATATCAAAGGCAATAGGACAAATCTGAAGATTTTAAAATGATAAGGGGCGTAGATTCAGGAAATGACTTTAATTTTTTGGGGCCACAATTTCCTTTAATATTTTCATGTTATGTTTCAACCGATTTAGGTCTTTATTTCTATGCCATCGAAACATAGCTGACGTGTTACGAAGAAACCAGCCTTAGGACAGAAAAATTGGTTTTTCGGGTTTTATTCATTCTGAACAATGAAGATTTCCCCTATCGAATAAAAAAATCCCCATTTCTTCACGATAAAAATTGAAGTTTCTGTAGCTGAAAGTTTGGAGGTCATTTTTGTCACATCGCGCTCGACTCTTGCACCAACGCTCTCACGCGTCGAGTCTGTGTGGTGCCTCGAAGCTCTAATACGTTTGGCTCGGTTCATCACCACTCGGTGCGCGTGATTAGACAGTTTTTCCTGATACTT
The DNA here is from genome assembly GCA_932074435.1 of Andricus kollari. Lineage (NCBI taxonomy): Eukaryota > Metazoa > Arthropoda > Insecta > Hymenoptera > Cynipidae > Andricus > Andricus kollari. The sequence continues at coordinate 5,574 of CAKNWW010204702.1, forward strand.
TCTCCAGACATTTTTCAATGTTGTTTTATAAGTCGTAATAATACATGAAAATAACACATAATATGATTATTATTCATTGCTATCGTTCATGTTTGACCGCTGTCAGCCGTAGTCAGCCGTTGTTCTCATTCATATTTCTCGAGCCTTCACACATCCAGTTTAAAATGGTAAAGGGCTAGTATGTATTTCGGAAAATTAAATCATACTAGCTACAGCGCTAAACTTGATCGATTAGTTTCAGAAATTCATTCAAAGTCCATTATAAAGACAGGCCCACCAAATGTGCATTTTCAAGAAATATTTGTAGTCACAAATTCTGTAATTCTTCTTATTATTATAATTGAAAATATTTTCTTGTGGGACACGAATAATTGAAATAGTAAAATCTCTTAGGGACAAAAATGTTTCATTCACCAATAGCATTTGGCGAATTTGCGAAATCTCACACACACACACACACATGTATTATTTGGCGGCGTTTTTAGAATCGAAACTTAGACCGATTCACCCATCTTAGCCGGAAGGGTCTTATATCATTTTTGTTCAGTTTTTCTTAATGGAACTTGAAGGTTAATTACATTTTTTTTAAATCTGTTCTCAATAGTCTCAAAAATGTGTCTTCAAAATTTCAAGTTATAAGGGCATATGTAAGGCTCTCAACGAGCCTCTAAACAATGCAATTTTATGCAATTTTGGATATGCCTAAAACTTTTGTATAATATTTCTGAGATATACAAATTTGATAAATGTAATATTCACTGGTAAGTGCACAAGCATGTAAAAGGTTCAAGAAATCGACTTATAACTTCCTGACTAAAATCGAAGAAGTAAAAATAAGACACATTTTATATGTTAAACTCCATAAGACATAAAAGTTGCTTTATCAAGTAGTGAAAATAAGTTTTTTTGAAGATAAAAAAACACGTATACATTTATTTGCCTGCGAGAACGATTTGGTAAAAGGGCCCGTTGAAATGTCTAAAATGTAATTTTTGGGTCTCCGTAACATACATGCATACGTATTTTTGTCAAATTTGTTACATTTTTTAAGTGCAGTTTTTCATATTAAAAGCTAAACATGTTGGTACATTTTCTCGAAATACAATATTTTGAAGGAAAAAATACGTGTGATAGTCCACGTTTAAAAAAAACTTTGAAAAATGAAAGTGGCGATTTGAGAAAAAAATGCAAAAGCAATTTTCAGTAAATATGAAGGTCTACAAAGCCTTAAATGATCGTAGAACGATTTTTTTTGCATGATTATTATATTTCGAGTAAAATGTACAAAAAAGGGGATAATTGCGATCAAAATTGGTTTGGGGTCCGCTCGACCCCCGGTACTCTCTGAGGGTTAAAATATAAGTTAAAAATATCGGCAAATATATATACAGATATTAATTTTGATCTGTTACACATATTTTTCAATAGATTTTGTCATGTCGAATCCAAATCCGAACATAAATTATTCTAGGACTTCTTGGTTCTAAAATAATGCAATTGTATTTGCTATTTTAACACTTCATAGCTTAAATGATTTACACCGAAGTGAATTTCTTCATTCGTCATATTTAAGGGTTTTCATGCCGCTTATTTCAAATCTGAAGTTCAAATTTCAAATTTCAGAATGGTGGATAGAATATGGCGGAACGAAATTGTTAAAATAATGAAGATAAGTTTTCTTCGTGCAATATACGCTTTACTAACAAAATAAACAGTAAGCAAAATAGTTGGAATATCATTTCAGTTGCTGCTTCTCAGAATAATATAAAGCTTCAATATAATTAGGCGACTAATAATTGTAGCGAATCAAATATCGCAGCTTTATAATAGATCACTCGTAATTCATAATCAATATCCTCTGGAAAAATTTCAAGTTCAGTATAGGTTTTCAAATTTATAACGTACATTTTTCATAAAACCGATTATATTGGTCCGCGTCGAATCCGAAATTTTGAAATTAGAACTTTGGACTTTATATTTGAAATTAGAGATCTGAAAAGCCAAGTCTGTTGTATTTTTACAAGATCGGTTTTCTCTATTGGGTCCGCCATTTTGAATTTTGAAATGTGGATTTCAGCTTTGAAACCGTGACATAAAAAACTCCCAAGAAACAAGTTATAATCAAATCTGTTTTATTTTTATAACGCTGTTCTGGAATGTTGAATTTTGACTTTGGTTTCGAATTCAGCAATCCTAGACAAAACCCTTAAATACTACGAATGGTGAAACTTACATTGGCGAAATCATTCATGCCATAAAAGGTTAAAATAGAAAATTCAATTTCAAATCCAGATTATATTTGTTTACTTCTTGTATTTCATCATCTTCAGGGATTGATTTCCTTCTCTCTATCTTTTATGGTATCTGTCTTTCTTCCGAGTCCACTTTGTTTTATTCCTTCTACTCGAATTAATTCTGTAGAATGTGCGAGCATCTCCACATCTGGATGTCTTCCATCTTCTTTTTCTGTAACAAAAAATAAAAATCCTACATTAAAAAACAAAACGTAAAGTTTACAAAAATAAACAACTATCTCTTAAATATATTTCATAAATCTATTAATTAATCTATTAAATCTCTATTTCATATCTTCTTTAATATGACTATTTCTCGAATCTTTTATTTATTCCCTTTAAAATTTTGTATTCTTTTTCAGAAATAATCTTTACCTTTATTAAACTTATTAGACTATTACACTTGAAAGGCTTTTATTATTTTGATTATTTTAATTTCTTAATTATTTTTTGTTCTCCGATCTTCTTCTGCTGCTAAATATTATTTTCGTTTTCCTATCTCTTATTCCATCAAATTTTAATTATCACTCAATTGCAAGAAATATTAGTATTTTTAATGTAAATTTAAATTTATAATAATCTGTAACTGTGGTGTATTTAAATGGTTTCGAATACATTTTCCTGTTGTGTCTGTGAATTCAGTTAAATGAATTATTTATTTTATTTTTTTCCCAACAACTTCTGAATGTCCTGCTCTATTTGTCTCTTTCTCCCCTCATTCCTTCTTCTCTCTACTTCCTTTGCTGCAGACTTGAAGTGATAAAAATATAGGTAATTTTCGTCCATTTTCTGAAAAGAAAAGTTTTATTTATTTTGTTGTTGTTGTGTTACTCTTTTAGTGGATAGAGGGTCCCTTTACCAAGGGTTTCTGCTGAATATGGTTACAATAATTAATAAGCAGTTGCAATTGTCCAGGGATGATCCCGAAGGACTAACCCCTAAGCGGAGGCGTGACAACCGTGCCGAAAGCTGAATGGGACCTGGGTGAGGTGTCTGAAACAGTATCTCTGGGATACCGGGCGACCTCTCAGAGTATGCAGCCTTAGCCTTGCAAGCGGGGCTCTACAAGGATGGACGAACCTTTGCCCTACCTGCTCGTGGGAACAACAATGATAACACCAAACATAGTTGTAGTAAGTGCGGTCAAAATAATCGAAAGCGCAGGGTTCCCGACAATGGGTTGGACAACAATGCCGACTATCCTAGAGTTGGCGGAACCAATCAAGACGAGGCCAATGCGATTGACCGACAGAATCTCGTTACTTTTAAGTGGATGGATCGACTTAGGGACGACCTGCTGGAGTGCTATGTTACCAGTTTGGCCCCTGAACGAAAAGGTTACATGGCGCGACTGTATACTCCGTGGTGCGAGAAACACCCACAGCTCTCCGGAAAAGGGGTTATATAAACGAAGCGCCTACTCCACCGCAGCCAGAACCAGCCGGCAACAGAGAAAGAGAGGCGACACTAAGACCAACCGCGAGTAGCCATCCAATAGAGGTAGAGCGATGCTTCGGGACCCGGAGAGACATCAACATTCAGGTTTCTCTTAAGCCCAACGATCTGGCTGAAATAGGTGACGAGCTTCGTGGAGATTTTTTCGAAGAACCCGACCTCTGGACTATCAATTATAATGTGTATAATGCAGCGAGAGCTTTGGCAGATGCAAACCGTAAAACAAAACCAACGGTTGATCATTAGACCAAAAGACGAATGCATCTATTCAGCACAAAGATAGGCAGGGCAAGACAGTACGCGTCCCGCATTCAGTGTGTGCTTGACTACATAACATCTGGCAGGACCTTGACTGCCAAGGTTCGACAGTTCGCGCGCGAACTGCGGATCTGTCATCACACACTCAACAAGTCAAAGCTACTGACCATCAGGCAGCATATTGTGGACAGAATACGAGTACTATCTAACACTAGGAGAAGTCTAGAGCGGAGAGAGAGGTGGGTCAGAGAAAATCAACAGTTTTTGTCTGACCCATCTCGACTTTTCCAAGACCATCCAGTTACCGTCGTCCACCCGCCTACACCAGAGGAGGTCGAGGCATTTTTGAGAGAAGTCTACGTAGTCCAGCATCCACTGCAAGAACACTCAAAGAATATAAATAGCTTCGAGGAGCTGTGTAGTGCCCTCATAACACCTGAGAAGGAATGCCCACCTATCACTACCCAGGAGGTGAAAAACGTATTAAGAGGCATGAAGAACTATTCCGCTCCGGGACCAGATGGTATCACGACCTTCTGGTGGAAGAAGTTTACTTCAACCCACCAGCATCTGGCCCGCATTTTCATCTTATATCTAAAGTCGGAAGAGCCTATTCCGGAGAGGTTGGTGGAAGGGCGCAAAGTGCTCCTGCCGAAGACGGGCAACTTAGCTGACCCTTAAAATTACAGGCCAATAACTTGTCTGAACGCACTGTAAAAGATCTTCACAGCTATCCTAAATGATAAGATTATTCAGACAATTGGACCTGTGTGGCGAGAGATGTCGGGAGAACCTGCTCATCGATAGATGTGTCTGTAAATACGCTGCATTTTATCAGCGTTACCTATCGATAGCCTGGATCGATTACCTGAAAGCTTTTGATTCAACCTCCCATAGACTGATCATCTATCTGTTGGAAAGCTGAAAGGTTCATCCACTCGTCGTGAGGTTCATAGAGAGATCAAGGCGCTTCGTCAGGCTTGAATTTTTGCCCATGTATTACATAACACAAGTTTCCTTATACACGTATGAATTGTTGGATGTAATATTTTTACCACATAATCTCAATGGCATAATACAAAAAGTGAAAGCCTTCGTTTTTTGAAAAATGGTATTGTTTTTGTTATGTTTTAATTAATCGAAAATTTGCTTCATTTATGCGCTTGGAAACGAGCAATCCGCCACCGGGAAAGTAGCCACGATGATCGGAAAA
>CAKNWW010204709.1:0-15429 GCA_932074435.1 Andricus kollari
TAAAAAAAACTGGAAAACATTTTATCCAAAGAATTTTAAAAATGTCCATTTCTAGGAGAATATTGCGTAAAAGAAAGGAAAAGTCCCACATTTTGCTACATTTTGGGACGGCTATGGAAGAATACGTGATTTCTTATGAGAAAAAGAAAATTTTATGGTCTGATTTAACTTGTACCTCATTTTGTGTATTATTCGCATTCTGGGAGCACCACATCCGGTTCTATCAGCAGCGTCATTATATATACAAATTGTGATTGTAAAAATTTATGTGGTTCCAACGATTGGGAGATATAAAATCGCGTTATTCGCAAATAAACAGTTACTTCTATGTTTATATTGACCTAAGTGTAAGGCCTCAACAATTAAAATACAAAATTCCCCATATGCCTTTATTCCAAATTTGCGAAAAATATCATTTTTGAATTAGGGATCGTCCATATATTACGTAAGCCGTTTTTCATTTTTTTATATCGTTGTGTCATTCTCAACTTCACAACAATTCTGTTCTCGTCCTTATTTAAACAAAAGAAAAACGGATTACCTAATATATGTACGATCCCTTACGATATGATTTGGAACTATTGGGAAGAAATTCGAATTTCAATTCAATATTAACGAAAAATCTTATAGTAAGCAATTTTCAACCGAAGATTAATATTTTTGAATAAAATGAATTGATATTCACTGCTTTTTTTCATAAAAATTGCCCAAATAACTTCGAAATACCCAATAGTTTGCGTGTCAGATGGCGCTGTTGTCAAAGTCACAGAGGTAGCCTACAGGCGTATTTTTCAGTTGGTTTCGAAAGAAGATATCCTTAGAATCCAAAAATAAAAGTTGAGCCTCATGATTTGTTTACAAAATACAGAGGATGAAAGAAAAGGATTTTAATTTGTTTTCGTTCTGGAGTTTGATAATTAGTTGCACAACAATATACCTTTTTCAATATCTATTAAGCCCAATTTATAACATTCGTTCACTTCTTTTATGAAAAGAAAGCTGAAAGTTCTGTATATGAACCCTGACCCTTTCCGAAGATAATACCTATTTTTCCATATCATTCTTGTCGGATTGAGACATCCAAATCCTTAATATATCGAATTTCTCCTGAGAACCATTTTTCCTAATTGACAGAATACCTGATGTCGCGCGAATCCAGGGCGGAATTCCCACACTTAAAGTGCACATACTTTAGAGTCTTCTCGTTGAAACCTGAATGAACGCGATTATTCACTGAAGTCTGAGGGATGCTTCCAGGTTAGTGAAAACTGCTACGGATTCGGGGATAACCCTGTCAAGACTACATGAGTGAATTGACCCAAAAAGAAGAGAAAAATATCAAGAGATATGACAGAAGCTAAGATTTTAGATTCAGACCACAGACGCGTGGGAGAGTCCTTGAAAGGTGTGCTAGTAAATGTAAAATGTAAAGACCATTGAAATTCCTTCCGGTCTCCATTGCAGCAGGTAGCACCCCACAAAAGATTCATCGCCTTTAGGGGATTCAGTGCTCAAGGGGAAATTAGTCTACCGTTACACTGCCCATTGCTTTTACGAGTTTGCCTCCCTTAGGTATCAGCTATCGCCTCTTTAGCCAATACCTTTCGCAAGAATTTCATGGCAGATTTGCACTCCCCTGCTCATCTAAATAAATCAAATAAAAAGGATAAAGGTCATTATTTTTTTAATTGCGTGACCACAAGACGCGATTTTCTTCGATTTTGATGACAATGATAACACTTTTTTCTTGATAATTTGAGATATAAAAGCATGTAAAATGATTGGCAAACAAACTTTGCTAAGCCTTTAGGAGGTTTGACTAATTTGAATCGCGCTACTAACGAGAATTGCAAAATGGGGTACGCTATACCTATATACAGGGTGTTTTTTTAACTTGAGACAACGAAATATCTTAAAATCGTACGCATCCTATTAAAAAAATATCGGTAATGAAAACTTTTTAGTTTCGAGGGGGAAAAGCGACTTTGAACAAAATGTACCCCACCCCACCCCCCAGGAGACACAGGGGGTGGTTTTTTTACGCGAATCGAAAAAAAATTTTCGAAGAAAACTTATGTATTACATGAAGGAGAATCTGAATCTGTGATAAAAAATTGGGGTTCCCATTTGAAATTACAAAGTTGCCCACCTGCCTGCCTCCTGAGGGGTTGGGGCGGGGTAAATTTGTCCGAAGTCGCTTTTCCTCCTCGAAAATAAAAAGTTTCTATTAAGGATATTTTTTCATAGGATGCGTATTTCTTGAGATATTTCGATGTCTCAAGTTAAAAAAAAACACCCTGTATACATATATATATATATATATATATATATATATTTTGTTTGCTTTTTTCCAAACATTTTTTTCTGTATAAGGTATTATGGTCACGAAGAGCAGGTCGTCGTACAAAAATATTGTATTATACACATGTACTTTCAAAAGTTGCAATATTATTATTGGTGATGTCTTTGTATAATCATTTTCCCAAGAAAATAAGCTATCATTTATTAAAATCGCATATGAAAAAAAAAATGGTAGGAATGGCAAAAAATAAAATTTGTCAAAAGTAATTATGTTTTTTTAAAAATGTTTTTATGAAAAATACCCTTTCTTCTTTTGAACGATCTTATCACTAATAAGCTTAAAATATTCCTGAACCTAGGTTATAATTAATTTCTTTTCTCCAGAGAGATAGGTGTTTTTTGCGTCCATAGTATCTTACATTTCAGAGTAAATAGGTGATGCGGTGTTACCTATCAACACAAGACTTATTAAACAATAAGAAATTGTAAATAAATTCAAAAAAGTGTTTTTGCTCTTTTTTGGGTTATTACGTCATTTATTTCATTAACTCACAGAGGGGAAAAATGACGAAAAAAATGTTCAGAATACGATTCAGAGTACCATTTTCAACTGATTTGTAATATGCAAATATTACAAAAACAAATAAAATTATATCTCTTACTGTTATACATATAAACAAATTGCATTTAATAAAATTTGTAGTGTGAACAATTTTAAAAGGTTCAAGGTACTTTTCGTAAACTTTATTTCAATTCGCTTCTGAAAACTTCTGCACAGTAAATTGTTATATTATGACAAACATGCTAGGCAACTTTGCATTGTCCAAACTGCGAATCAGTTTATGCAATTTGTTTATAAGCATCACGTTTTTCATAATATGACAATGTACTATATTGAAGTGTCACTATGAAGCCTATAATGAAATGCATATATGTACGTTTTAAGAAAAAGTACGGAAATTTTAAAAATTACTCAAATTGCGCTTACAAAATTTAGTTATAACAATGAAACATATAATTTTATTTGTTTTTGTAATGTTTTCACATTACTTTTATTTTATTCAAACAGAAAAAAATTGATTAGATATCCAATATCAACAAATAATGAATGATAAACTATTTTTTATAACAAAATGATAATAATAATAATAATAACGAATCATTTATTTAGATAACTTTTCATTCATTTTAAGTTTCTATTTCTATTTTGAACATTTCTTTGTACTTTTGCCCCACTGTGTGACTTAGGGGTGGTATTTCAGAAGCAATATATAAAATATTATGATACAATATAATATCTTAATAAATTGTAAACTTGCATTTATCGATTAAAATTTTATTGTAGAAGGTTTCAGAGTAGTCGTTGCATGATATTACATTCTTAAAAAATATAAGTTCAAATGTTAGAAGTTTTCTATTTAAAAATAACGATTGAAAATTCTTTCAAAAGACTACTTGATACAGCTCTTGTCTGAATACATTATTTAATTCCCTTTAAAAACAACCCGTATTACAATAACGGTGACCATTCTTGCTCGGACATCCGAAAAATGTATTAAATAATTTTTACTTGGAAATAATTGTGTAAGACACCCTTTGGGGGATATTATTAAAATTTCTGATTGAATAAATGTATGTACCTAACTTTAAAAACAACCCTTTTTATGATATGATGAGCAAAACTTCCAACTAATAACAAATGTTATCACAATTAATATTTCAATAGAATGTAATTAAAGTACGAAACAAAAAGATAGTTTTATTTGTGAGTTTTTTAGAGATATTTTTTATTCATAACTTGGATGGCAAATACAAAAATTATTATAGAAGAATCTATTAAATATTTTTTAAATGTTTAAAACAGTGTAAAGTTAATACTAAAAAATGATCCTATACAAGGCTAATTAATTATATCATTATTAATATTATATTAAAGTTAATATTTCAAATAGTTAAAATAATTGACATCTACATAGGAGAAGGTAGTTAAAGTTGTTACTCCGCGGAGGTGTGGCAAGCAAGGGTTAAGTTACATTCACGATGTACAACATTTTTAAGTAAAAAAATAACAGTCATTAGTAAATTTCTTATTGTAATTATATTCAAATATTACCATATCTGGTATATGATTTATATCCAACTCTTAAGGGTGTTGGTTCAATCCGACTTGGATTTTTTTTTCTAGGTACGTCACTGACTCAATATATAATTTTTGTCAAGTATTTGAGAACGAAAGAAAGAAAACTTGTCAATCATTTTAGGTTTTTCGAGATCCTCGGATCAATAAAATTTAGAGAAATTAAGCCTTTTGCTGAGCCAATTATTATTTTTAATGAAATGATCAATTTGTTGAAAGGGAGCAATCTACAGATAGCAGAAGACAGCATTTGAACGGCGAGAACCGTTTGCAAATTTATTTGTTTACTCACAATTCTGACATCACAGAAGCATTTTCAGGAGTCATCCTATATTCGAAGACCCACCACTTGATGATAGTGAATAAATATTTTGCGAAATACGTCGCAAAATGGAGAGAGATGTAGACAAATATGAGGTCTCCTGTGTGTGTGAATACTATAAGACTGTAGTTGTAAGCAGCTGATTAGAAATTATGATAATATACTTCAAGTTTTTCGTTGTTTGCGATTGCCGTCCCAATCTTTCGTATTGCTCAATGTTGTGCTCATGTGTGAAAGAACTTCCTTCTCTGTGGCCTTGGATTTGGCACAAGCTACATGTACAAATTCGGCTATCATACGGTGCTTCCGAACCCGCAATGTGCTCGTTTTACACTTTAGCATGATTTTACTAAATTTAATTAATATTTATTAAACATCAAAAGCTTACACGGAAATGCACGTGCCAATAAAGCAAAAAACAGTACCACTCTGATACAAAATTCAGCGTTTCCCTTAACATTTAGTAGGTGGCATTGCAAAACGGACAACCCGGTATGGCACGAGCCTGGGCCATAAAATTACCCCTACCCGGGCCAGATCATGCCAGCCCGATCGGGGCCAGATGGATAATAGGGAAAATATATGGCAATTTCGGCGAGGGTTTATGTATTTTAGGTCTCCAATTTCATCATCAAGAATACAACGCTTGTATTTATTTCATATTATCTTTTTATTCTATAAATATAATTGAGCTATACCTACTATAGCCATACTTTCCCTATACTTTAGGCATACTTTATTTATACTTCTGACATACTTGAGCTGTACGTCACAGATAAACATCAGCTATACATCAGCTATATTTCCGATATGCTTCTAAGATATACTTTAGCAATACTCTTACTGTACTTCGACTATACTTTGTTATACTTTAGCTATATCCAAGTTATACATCCACTATACATAATTCAAATAGACATGACGTGTTGGATCGTCTCATCTACCCACTCGGAATTCGCGGACAAAATCTTATATTCCTATCCAACACTCAGCAAGTACGACATATCTGCTCCAAGTACTCGGAGTACTCCACTTTATACCTTGCCAATAGGAAAAAAGTTCTATAGAGTACTTCCATGTGAGTACATTGTAGAAATTACTTGCCCCCCCCCTTTTTTAACTCCTTCTACCTACTCGGGCTTAAAGTTTGACGCCGATCCTGCTCATCTACCATACTTTTATTATACTATCTGAGAGACGACACCTATACGATTTCCAAGATATTTTCCTAGATCAATACTATATAAAATTGTTGTATCCGATAATATTACATTTTTGTGTGTACCTCAAATAATTCAAATTTAATTTTCAGTATTAATGTGTCTAATAATATTATTTAAATTACAAAATTTGAAGAAAAAAAAACGATGCCAATGTTCATATATTGAACATTTTATAGCAAACAACACCCAACATATATTGAAAGAGTCAAAAAGTATATAAGTAAATATTTCTAAAATAGTGCAAAATATCAAAAAATGGAAAAGAAACTTTTTGTGGAGCGTTTAAACGGGAAGAACTTTTGGCTATCAACTTTTTCGTAACTCACATATTTTTTGAAAAAATGATAATTTTTTCAGGGAATACACGTCCATTTTGTTCATTTTGAATAATTAAAAAATTTCCTCTTAATATTGAAAGACTGTTTAATCCCACAATACAATCAGAACAGAAAAGGAAACTATATTAAGTACTTAAAAAATAGGAGCTATTTGAAAAGAAATGTTGAGAGAATGTTTGAAATTTTACCCTAAAAGTTTTCTAATGTAAAAAGGAAACTTCACACTAATGTTCATGCTTATGTAACAATTTTAGCAAAATTTTCAATATTTTCAGTGTATCTGTAAGACTATACGACTAAACTTGTAATAGATCACCGATAGAATTGCACAAAATGTGTAGAAAATGTAAGTAGTGGAATTTGTAGAAATTACGAAATCTTTCTCTAAGAACCTTTGTTTTTAATCTCTCCGTCTTATCTTCATTCCATCTCATTGCAAAACGAGAAATGGAAATTTTCGCAGAAAGCCTAAGCTGGACAGCAGTATCACAATATGAGAAAAAATGTCTCCCTGAAAAGTATTGTCGAAAGTAGAATTCTGAGAATTGGCTTGTCTTGGGAGTCGACAAACAACAGGGAAGCAGACAGACAACCCATAAAATTGTTCCGGCACCCACCACTCGCAATAATCGTTGAAACACTCATTCAAAGAATAAAGGTACCTACTCTCTTGCTCTTTCACGTCGAGTTACCTTTGAAGAATGATTTTTCTTTTTGAAAATCCGAGGTGGTGCCAAAAAGAAAAAAAGAATTTCTATTATACATTGGGTAGGGATGCTCATCCAATCGTTTTAAGGAAGCCGTGACTTAAGTATTCAGGAAAACATAATTTATTTTTTGTTCTAATAAAACTGTATTATGTAGGTATAATTATTTTTAAACTATTATTATTGTTCAAAGTAAACAATATGGAAATTAAAATTTGAATGGAAAAACAGAAATTGACATTTTTTATAAAAAATGTATACATAGAGAAATGTCTTGTGACACATTCTTCTATCTCGCGGTATTTTCGAGATTTTTTCGAAAATATGTATAAAATTCTTTAGGTTATTTTCCTCAGCAATATAATTTTATGGTGTCCTGGAAAACAAAGAAAAACTTAATTTAACAGTCTCAACACTTCTTAATCGAACTTTTTCCTATTAAGTCAGTATTTTTGAAATAATCGATACTCTCCATTTTTTCTAACTTACTTCATTATTCTTTCACTGAAACGTTGTTAAAATTGTTAAATAAAGTCCTTTTTTGTTCCATATCACACCATACAATTATATTGTTTATAAAAAAATTAATCCTAAAGGATTTTATACATATTTTTACAAAAATCTCGATAATAGCGCGAGATAGAAAAAAGGGCCTAGAAATATTTTTCTACAACTTTTTTAGAGAAACAATTTTGTTGACTTTTTTCATATCTTGCAGCACAGAGCAAACTAACATGTAATATAATCTGTACATTAGGACGAATCTAGCAAAAATGATAGGGGTTTTGAGTAAATTGACTTAAAATATTTTCAGAAAAATGCCACCATTTCGTCAATTTTTAACTTTCCCAAACTTTTCTAACATATTCAGAAGAGAACGAGAAATTATATTAGGATTGGAAATAAAATGATAAATACCTATATTAGATTTAAAAATGTCATACTTATAATGAAAATGTTGACCGTTTATTGGTAATTTGCGTTTTGTATTTTTCAAGTTCAAACACTTATAACTTTGTCAACAAATTTTTGTCGTTCAATCGGTAAGATACGTCTTGTCTGATTCCCTTTTGAAAATAAAATATTTCAGTGGCAAATAATTTTGTGACTTGGGCATGGACTGCCTGCGCGATGTAACGAATTCGGTCTGAAGATAATTTTTGATATTTTTGAAAATAAACGCCTAAAAAATATTAAGGCTCAAATATTTAAGGAACTACCCTTTTTGGGACAATAATCTGCACCCGTGAAAAAAAGAAGAACATTTTAAATATATATTCGTTTTTTTAAGTTCTTCTTGTCAAAAGAGCTCTGTTCTGGAGAACCACCCACGTCAGACAGACGTCAAGAGAAAGAAGACTAACGTACATCTGGTATGTAGACAATTTAGTGTACCGAAATTTCGGTACAAGTAGCCAGATTTTTTCGGTACAAATAGGGGGAGCTGGAAAAGGGGCTATTGGTACGGAAATTTCGGTACGTATAGCTGGATTTTTTCGATACGCGTAGACACTTCCTTATTTAAAAGTATCTGAAGGCAACAGGTTTTCAATAATCAAATAAACGAAATTTAAGAACGTAATTGGAACGTCCTAAAAACGTTTCTTGGACGTACAAGTCAAAAGACGTTATTTGAACGTTTTAAAAACTGTCCTATGTCAGACCAAATAATGTTCTGAAAACGTTTCATGTTCCAAATACGTCCTTAAAACGTCTCTGGATCATTATATGCTTAAGGAACGTTATTTGGACTGACTTAGGACGTTGTTGAGTCGTTCTGATGATGTTTTTTAACGTTTGTGCCCACTGGGTCTACTAGTTTTTTAATCTCAATTTGTTACATTTCAGTTTCTTGAATTTGGACCGCTTTAATTTCAAGTAGTCACATTTTTATGGTTCTCAATGAATATTAATATTTCAATTTTGAACGCTATAAAATATTAATTGTCTACTTAGACGTTTAAAATTGCCCAATTTTAAATATTCCATTTAAACGGTTACAAAGTGTTGTCAGTAATATTTAAGTTTAAATTTTTGACCTGAACAATTGGAATTGTTAATTTTTAATGTAGACAGGTTAAAGAAATATCTAATACCGAAGAATTTTCAATCAAAGCTGTTCAATTTTAATCATTTTTGTTTTTAATTTAGAATATTTCAATTTTAGTCTGGCCATATTTTCATTATCCAAAATAAAAAAATGAATCACTATTGATTATTCAAAGTTGAATTTTGTACATTTAAATTTGAAACCTAATGCTATAAAATTGCGAAGTAATTGTTATCATTGTGAGTAAGCCCTCGATGAATTGATTCGTATAATATATTATTTTTTGTCTTGTCAAATTAAAATAACATAAAATATAATACGATTCCAACTATGGAGATTCTGTAGAGGTGCTGGCCTCAAAAAATGATTTTTCTATCCATTTCTTAAAGGTATAAAAGTGGCTTGTCCTCGCAACAGGAAAAGTGTAATTCGGATGAATGACAGAAGTGTCTTTCCTTTGGAGGAAGCAGTGATAGATAATTTGATTAACATTGTCTTTTGTGGAATTGAGGAAGGGGTTACAGTAGAGTGCACATGTCTTGTTCTTGATATCTGTGGACGACTTCCTTACCACCTTGTGGTCACTGGTCAGCCCTATTTTTCGTGCATCCAGATACTACTAATTTCGCTCCGATAGGAAGTGCCACAACATAGGAAGCGTGCTTTGTTGCTTGTTAATTCCACATAAGACGAAACACTGCACCTGTTGCGTTTCCGTTCCCTCCATCTTTTGCACGAGGATACTCTCACCTTAAGGCCACATAGGGATAAAACAATAATTAGTTCCTTCCATTTCGAAGACTCCAGCTTAAAGGAAATATAAAAAGATATTTTCAAGATAACAACAATTCTTACTCAATTTTTACGTTCAGAAACAGTTATGTTATGTAGTTGATCCCTAGCTGTAAACTGTTACTAAATTTAAAGTTCTTTTTACAGTCGCACAATTGTGCACGTCAAACTTATTATAGATAAATGTTAAAGTACATAACTTAAGATATTGAGCATAAACACATTGATGAAGAAAATAATACAGTTAACAAATTTTAAATTATTACTGACATTAGTTGTTTTTTAAATTTAATATTCACGGTTACACTTTCAAGTGCAATAAACTTTTGTGGCAAACCGCATCCTGTGCCCTCTAACAACAAAGAGTACTCAAAGGATTTTAACTGGCCGCTCCTGAAAAGCTGACATAAAATTTGAATGTGTTCTTTAATTATTATAAAATATTTATACAAGTATACTGCTTAATATTTTTTCAATGAGTAGAAATACACCAGAACTTGAAAAATATTCAATAATAACGTAAAAAGGAAACAAAAAATAAAGATAGTGAAGTGTAGATATAGAGAAATATTTGCAAGAAATTATGAGAAAGAGAGCACAAGATACATTAACAAAAAATTATTTAAGAAGTAGAATATTTTAAGATAATAAATAATTTATAAATGCCGGGCTAGCGCAATATCGTATCAATTCAGGAAAAGAAGGAAGAAGCACGCCTATTCAGAAAGAGTGGCAAGAACGCACCCATTCAGAAACAGAGCCAAGAAGGTGTCGCTTTAGGAAAATAGCCAAGAAGGTATCTATTCATAAAAAGAGACAAGAATGTACTTATTCAAAAATAAACTCTTCTTTTTTCTTTATTTTCCTTCATTATATTATTGATTAAGGCTATGTGCGCGTAACCCCAAATTTTGTTTTCACATTTTTTTCAAAGTCAACTTATGTTCACACGAAACCCGATATCGAGTTGAAAATTTGGGAAACTAAATATGAAGCATCTAAAAAATGCGGCTCTGGTCTTAAATCTTTATAATTATGAAAAAAAATTTGTGTGCAAATATTTGTTTGTTGCTTTTTTCATAACTATAAAAATTTAAGACCAGACCCGCGTTTCTTAGTGCTTCATATTTAGTTTCTCAAATTTTCAACTCGACATCGCGTTTAGTGTGCACATAAGTTGACTTTGAAAAAATAGTGAAATGTCCTTGCCTCTTTTTCTGAATAGGCTCTCCTGAATAGGTACGACATTGCGTTAACTCGACAAAAATATAATTTGCTATCTTCAAATCAACTAAATTATCTAGAGTCAACAGTTCTTTCTTTGTACATTTTAAATTTACTTATTACCGCTGAATATCAGTGCGCAGCCTTCAACACATCACTGTGCAGATTTTTATACTATTGTATTCAACTGCGCAGCTATACAAATTAAATACCACCGCAGTACCATAGGTATCTAATATATCTAATGTACAGACTATCAATATCATTCAACTCTATTCCTTGGCCATAAGTACATACCGTAAGGTCAACTTCATAGCAGTCACAGAGAAGCGTGAGTGCGAATGAGATACTAGTAGATGGTGCATAAGAGCATTTCTTTCGCGCTTATAAAAATATCTACTATGAATTTGGCCTTACTGTATAGCCATAAACTTAGAACTCTATTGCGCAGCCTTATGTACCTTAAAATAGTACTATGGAAATTAGAGTATGATATAAATTTACTCTATACTCTTTGGTACCGCAGAATTCCTTTGCGCAGCCTTAAGTATGTTAGAACACAGCCTTAATTACCGCTGATATAAACTGCACTTCTTTAAATACCGTATACTCCGTAGACCAATACTCTGCAGCCTCCACATTTTAACCAGCCCTGGGGCCCCCACAACCCTAAATGCGGCCCTGTGCACACCCTTAATCATAGTTGAATATTGCTGCCCAGTCTTTTATCATACAAGAACCCTATTGTACAGTATGCAGCCTTATTTATGATAGAACACACACGCGGAAAAATATGGATTTTCAACTATAGGACAATGATCTAGGTATTAATCAAGAATATCGTGATATTAAAATTCAATATCGAGCTATTAAAAACTCTAAATATGAAATTTTTGAATGAAAAACCTTATTCCATCGACTTCTTCCATACCATTAATAATAAATGGTCTGGAAGAAGTCGATGAAATAAGGTTTTTCCTTAAAAAATTCCAAATTATTATTTCCCAGACGTTAAATCAAAAATATTTACATCCCGAAATTTCTATTCGTATCTAAATATAAAAATATATAGATATTAAACTGGAATATCTGGTAAATTTACACCACCGTGATTCGCTACAAGTTCACAATAAACTTGTAGAATTAACACATAAATCACAGTAAAATATTTACAAACGGGCTCATTATTTTCCAATAGAGCTAGGTATCGTAGATGATAACTGCGCAACCTTAAGTGCCGTATACCACTACTGCACAGCTTTCAGTGTAGTATTTTGTCGGAGCGAGGAGTTGTCGTTGCAGGTCATATCATCTCTTGCTATATCAGGATTATCTTACGTGAACTAGTGTCCTTGCACATTTTCAAAATATTATTTTTTGTAAATAATAAGTAATGCCATATTAGATATAATAGGTGATTATAATAAATTATTTTTTGTAAAACATTCAATCAAAGCCTTTTATTTCAGTTAATGTAATGAAAGCATAAATTTGATGATGTCGAACCGATCTTTTCACTTCTGTAAAAATTGAGCTTTTTAAAGAAATTCAATATATTAAAAATCATTAATATCTTGCATAAAATAAAAAATTCATATTATTTACAAATAAACATCCTAATTTCAGTAAAATTTAAGGCTATTCATAATGATAATGATAGACACTATCAATTAAAAATGGTCACATGCACTGGTCTTAAAATATGAATGTATAAATATTATGTTAATAATTACCTAAGAAATTGACAAAAATTGTTTCCAAAGCAAAGATAAAATATGCAAGATAAATCTAATCAATAAATGTAACAATTCTATTTAAATAATAATAAAATCACTATTATTTGACTAGCAACCTCTTCTATGGGACGCATGGCCTACACTACTCCTTACGGTGGGGAATTCATTTTCCCTGCTCAAGGAGATAGCAAGTTCGGACCTGGTGGTGAGGAGGCCTAAGAACTCTTGAAACACGGAGTGAGAACGACCCTGATGGATATGAGTTCGTGGTTCGTAGTGTGGAAGTATCAGCGTGAATTCGATGAGCAGCGAAAATCTGGAGGCTCTCGATTCCCAAAACAGCCAAGACGTGAACTACCGTGTCGAGGGCTGAATGTTACTAGGGTGTGTTGACCTATAAGGTGTCTCTGGGATAACGGCCGACCTTTCAGAGTAAAATTACCTTATCTCTACAAGCGGGGCTCTGTAGGGATTGATAAAATATTTACCTAGCTACTCAAGGGAAGAAAAGGAGTTCTTTCAAAAATCAAAAACAAATCACCCAGGGGGAGTCGGCAAGGACCCCTCTGGAAAAAGCATCTACTACTGTGAAGATTGAAATCTCCGAAGGAGCCTTAGAGCATACTTTGGAATCTGTAAGTGGGTAACCATCTGGGAATTACCATAGCGTAGCGGAAGGTAGGGAGTAGGGACTAAGTTGGACCTACGTGCGATGCTGAACCCCGGAGGTTAAACCAAACGATTATACCACGACAAGCTAAATTGTCGGGCGTTGCTAGGAAGAGATTGAGAGACCAATTGTATACAATAACCAGCCAAATGAGAATTCCCAAGAGGACCCATTCTGATAGTATCACCCCGAATAAAATCAGGGAACAAAAGAAGATGCGGCTAAGAGGTCCAACAGCCTCTTATAAGCAGGCCCTTCAAAGTCACCTAAAAAGGCTATAGTCGCCGAGGGGTTCACAATAATCAAAGTCGATGACAACCAGGTCAAGGCGATTGAAGCAGCGTTAGAGAAAAAAATCGATGGGGTGCAACCTGGAGAAGTCACCAGAAGATTTGACGATTGCCGCTTCAGAAATAATGCTTGTATTGTCATCTGTAAGGTTGAACTGTCCGGAACTTGGTTCATTGAAGCTGTTGGTGGATTACGATCTTGGGTGGGAGCTAAGGTCAAAGCGATCGAGAGCGAAAACCTCCCAAGGCTAGTAAAGTTTTTGTCTTGGATTCCTAGTATATCCGCGGAACCAACAGCAGTACTGAAAAAGGTAACAAACCAAAATCCGACCACGAAAACGGGAGGACGGAAGGTTATCGATGTCAAGGTGCGTAGTCGAGCTACCTTACTTGCAACAACTGCAGAGCTAGAAGTGGTTTAGAGTCTCAAGAAGATCGACTGCAGGCCTACTATGGGTTGATGAGGATCAATATGAAGATACTCTCAAAAACCAATATTACACCCGAAGACAGAGATCCGGATTTGTCTTCGGAAAAGGTGGAGGAGACAACTGGAAGTTAAGATTGACACTAATGTCCCCCTTCCAGTCTGGATTTTATCCAGATAAACCTCCATCACGCTAAAGGAGCATCTGCTTCGTCAAGCAGACGTTTGACAGCGGAACAAACGGCTTTTGCCTTAATACAGGAACCTTGGACTTGCAAGGCAAAAGTTAAAGGCTTATGTGACGAGAGCAGATCAGTCATTTATGATAATTCCGTAGAAACACCTAGGGCAGCACTTTGTGTCAGAGGCGATATTAAAATTGAATTACCAAGGTTCTTTTCTAGAGATTTGGTGACAATAAAGAACAAGAACCATTTAGGAAGCAGACGTCAACCTATGGTGATTTGCTTAGCGTACCGACCATTTGACTCGCAGGAACCACAACTATCTAAGAAATCGAGAAATCTAGTGGACTACTGCTGCGTTAAAGGATGGCCATTGCTCATCGGATGTGATGGTAACGCACATCATTCGACTTGGGGTAGTAAGGACACCAAACAGCAGTTTGCTAGGCGAAATACTGGGCAGAATCAAGTCTCTCGTACAAATAGAATTTCCTGTAGACATCCTACAAAAAGGTGTGAACAAAGCGCATAAGGACAAACGTCCTCTTCGTATTTAGAAAACAGACAGTGATGCACCGTGGAGCAATCCTAGACTTAAAGACCTGAAAAAGGATAATCGAAGTATTTCTAACTGGGCTAAAAAGAATAGCAATTAGCACTTTTATAGGGCAACCTTAACAAGATATATTAATGAGATACAAAATGCG
The DNA here is from genome assembly GCA_932074435.1 of Andricus kollari. Classification (NCBI taxonomy): domain Eukaryota; kingdom Metazoa; phylum Arthropoda; class Insecta; order Hymenoptera; family Cynipidae; genus Andricus; species Andricus kollari. The sequence continues at coordinate 15,110 of CAKNWW010204709.1, forward strand.
TAAGGGTCTCCTTGAGGGGGTTTTGTCAGGGAATCGGAAATATACCTGACGCTGCTAGACTGCAGAAAACCTTAAAGGGTAACTCATCATGTCAACTGAAGGCATCAATATTGCCTTTGGGTGAAATGACTGAGACGACTGATTAAATCCTAGAGCACCTGATTAGGGTACACTTCCCAGACTCGCAGTTGGATTACACGAATGAAGGGGCAGTTCATGAGTCAGAACCTTCAGGAGGACCAACTGCTAGAGCCAGAATGGAAGATTGTAAAGTAGCCAGTCGTATTGTCACTTATTAAAAAATTAGACGGGTAGTTAAA
>CAKNWW010204710.1:0-18808 GCA_932074435.1 Andricus kollari
GGTTTGTCCGACGATTTAAATTCAAAGCTCGAGCGTGCGTTAAACGCCTGCGTCCGTTTTATCTACAATTTGCCTAAATACGAACACATAACTTTATACAGACATAGGGCTGGTCTGCTTAATGTTGCCAAGAGAAGACAATTTTTTATGGGTAATTTGCTCTTTACTCTTTTTCAGAACAAAGCTCCTGAGTATCTATTTAACCTCTTCCAATTTGTAGATAGAGACCTTCCCGCACAGTCTAAGCTTCGTAAAAGACATAAAATCCTTAGGATTCCTTTTCACAGAATATGTCAGCTTCAAAGATCATTTATAGTAAGAGGTGCACGATTATGGAATAAAGTTCCATACGATATTAGAAATGCACCTTCCCTGTATCACTTTAAGAATCTCTTTTTCAAATATCTGTACAATACTCCTAATCCAACTCTTGAAATTACTCACTGGTAAACTATCACTTTTAGTTCTCGAATATTTCACCTTCGAATCTCATTCTATCTTCATTAACTTTTGTGAATATTTATTTCTTATGCACCCAGTATTTCATTCTTCATATATACCTTAACATGCACAGAGAGCTACTTATTAATTAATCACTCAATATCAATTACTACGCAATAATCGAATACATAATATGATACTTACTCTGAGGTCGACTCTGCTTATTTATTTATTTTATTTAGTTTATAGATTAAATTATAAGATAATCAAGTATACTGCCGATCAGTGCTTGCACAAATTTGTAATGACCTTGTAATATCCTGTTCCTTAGAGGGCTATTTAGCCCTAGGAACATTCTTGAATAAATACAAATACAAATACTTCGTTAAGTGCTAAGGGGAAAACAATGGACCAAATGCATTGGAAAAAAACTTCATTTTTGTTATATCTGCGTAAAGGATAATTAAATTATCATTTTATTATTTTATCAAATAGTTCCTAAAAAATAAAAAATATTTTTCAAATACACTTATATAGAAAAAATTAATTTTTACGAAGATATTAGCAAAATAGGGCAAAAATGGACCGAATCCCATGCATTTGGTCCATTTTTTTCCCTTAGCTCTCAACGAAGTGAAGTTAACGATGGTTGAAGTGAAGATACCTAATAGCGTCGCGAAATTCGAATCAGCCAATGAGAATTCGTGACGCCATTTTTAGAAGAATGAAACTTCGGTTACATGCAGTTTCGAATACATGATGTTTAATTAAAATGCATTTTAGGTTTTTGCTTATTCAGAACAATAAAAATTATGTCACATAGTAATTCAGAAAAATCAACATTATGTTAAATAGTGATTCGGTATTACAACACAACTTAGTTCTTGGACTAATCGCCAGTTTGATCATAATTGTTTAACAAAATAGGTTGTAATTTTCGAAAACAAAACCATAATGAGAATTTTCTTACATGCAACTAAAAAAAAGACTAGAGCTAACCGATGCTGAATCGTTCAGCCGATACTCCAAGGATTTAAATAAGACAATACTAAAATTAATAATCAGGTCGCATAGTTCGGCAGAAAAGTAAAACAGAAGAAAAAGCCAACGCGTGATTCTCATGTTGGCGAGTAAAAGAAAAAGAACTAAGCCCTGATTCTTTCACGATGAAATAAACCCATTTTTAGTCAAGACAAAAGAAACGCCGGTGGCCTTGGATTATAAGCCTCCTGGTAGCAAGAACTAGACCTTACCTCAAACAAGGTTAACTGAAGCTAATTTACGAAATACTACTATAATTGAAAATGAAAGAAAAGAGATCGCACAAGAGCGCGACTGTCAATATTCGTTGCGTGGCTGCTGAAAGACTGAGCACGTGGCTTGTCTCATGCCGAGCGCGTCGTCTCGCCCGCTTTGGAGTTAGTCCCCACAGGTCAGCGCTGATTGGCTGCTTGCTCAGCGCTGCTCTGTGGTTGTTGTTGTTCCGCCCGACTCGCTCTCCGCCGTTCCGCCAAACCGAAGGAAGGTGCAGGGGCGGCCTGACTGAAGGCTGTAACTAAGCAAAAATAAAAAAATATCAATTCATAGGCAACGACTGCAACAAGCGAATCTCAGTTCTCTGAGTACCTCAGAGTTCAAAAATCCCTCATCATCCCTCTGCGATCGATGATCGGGACAAGGTCATAAGCAAAAGAAAATACGCAAAGACGAATTATTCTTAAATTTAACTTAAAATATGCCTTGTTACACAACATACGGATGAGGAAAAAAATTATTTTCAGCAGGATGTAAATACTAAGACCACCTTGCTGACTTTATTTTTGAACTCAGCTTTTGATATATTTGCGCCTCTTCACATTCCTCATTTTGTGAAAAAAATCATTCCCTGGATCAGCTCTGATCTTAGGATACTGATGAAAGAACGTGATAATAAACATAGATTGGCGAAAAGAACGAAGAATACGGCGATCCAAGTCGAATCCCGGAAGATTACGAACCTTGTACAAACCAAAATCCGAGACGCCTATAATAAGTACAACTTTAACTCAATTGAAAACAGGAACAAAAATGAGAATGTATAACTCGTTTTAAGGCGACTGGGCTTGATCCCTCCAAAGCGTGCTTCTCCGGAGTCGTCTCTTTGTCCTAACGTTCTCTTAAAAACTTTACCAACCCCCCCGTTTTAGGGGCAGTTTCGCCTACCCTGGAAAATACTTCCCACCTTCTTTTGATGACACTAACTTTTTCTTTTCGGACATCCCCCCTAATTTTTTTTTGAAAAAACTAAATAAAGTCAAGTTAAACGCAATAGGGATTGATGAAATTTCCATTAAAACGATCCGCTTATCACTTCCGATTATTTTTCCTGTCCTCCTGCACATTTACAATTCCTCCCTTCAAGTAGTTTCCTCCCTAAAAGTTTCCAATCCTACCGCTTCCAAAGATTTTTGCTTTATGTCCATCGTAAATGCAATCACTAAACCACGAGAACGGATTCTTCATCACCAATTAACAGATTATATAAATTCCAACAAACTTATTAATCTCCTACAAGTCCAGAATTCGTGCAAGACACAGCATTATTTCGGCGTCACTTATGGTTACTACTAATTTTAAACTAGCTACGGACAGAAGGAAAATTATGGTGGTTATCCTATTCGATTTCTCCAAGGCGTTTGATATCGTGGACCATCAACGCCTATTACTTAAACTAAAATATTTTAAAATCTTAAACAAAGTCATCAAATGGTTTTCTTATTTAAGTAATCGATCACAGAAAGTAAATACTAGAAAGGGTGAGTCATTGGACTGGGTCGGTGTCAGGAATGACGTCCTTCAGGGTTCCTTCCTTGTCCCTATGTTATTCAATCTCTATAATTCTGATCTTGGATGTGATCTTAAACTCAGAATCGATTCCTGAGCTGCGCACAGGAAGATATTGGTTGTGTGGCCCATTGGGCTTTGGACAATAAATTACCTTTCAACCCTAGTAAAACCAAAGCAACTGTCATATGGCCCTCTTCTGAGAAACTACCCACTCTACCTCCATTACAGCTTAATATACTTAACATCCCCTTCGCCGAGTCGGTTTCGGATCTGGGCCTGATACTAAACCGAACATTGCCTTGGAAGGAGTTGACCTTTGAAATATCTAGGAAAACTTTCTGAATCCTCCAGAAACTGAACAGGAACGAAAATTCCCTTCCTACCGCCACTCGAATTCTCCTCGTAAAAAGCTTCATCCCTCCGACCTTCGATTACGGTTGTTTAGTGTATGGTGGAATTACTGATGCCCTTAATTTGAAACTCGAGCGTTCCCTCAGTGCATGCATTAGATTTATTTACAATATACCTAAGAGTGAACACATAACACAATACAGAGAAAAAACTCAATTTTTTAATTTAGCCAATAGAAGGCAATTATTTATGGGTAACTTGATGTATTCAGTAAGGAAAAATGAAGCTCCTCAGTACCTTTATATTTTTTTCCATTTTGTAGATAAAAAACTTTCTTCCCAGTCCAAACTTTGTGCAAGAAAGACAGTACCAAGAATTCCTTCTACCGAACACGTAAACTTCAAAGTTCATTTATTGTGATAGATGCACATAATTTAAATCCAATTTAAAATTTATCCTGTAGAATCCGACTTACTATACTACTTTTAGAGTGGGAGGTTTCGAATAACTAGAACTCCAGTTTTAGGTAGAAGAAAACACTTTATTTAGGAACTGTCGAACGGATCATACACTGTGACACACACGGGGCTAACGCCATATACGGAGTGAGCAACTCAGTAGCTCGAAGTGCGCGAAGCAGCAGCACCTCCCACCACGACAGAGAGTCAAGCGAGCAAGGCGCCAAATACAAAACTCCAACACTCCCTCCCGAGGTTGACTCTATTTATAAACTCAATAGTTTGACGTCGAAGAATATTATTAACTAGACTTTAGAATGAGATGATTTATAATTAACAGTCTTAATGGTTACATTACTAAACATACTAATCGCAAATGTCGTAGAGTTAAACAGTCGTTCGCACCTGTCGTAAGTTCATCCTCTGCTTGTCGTGTTAACGTTCATCTCGTGTAAATTAAATTTCGGTTAGCTAATCATGATTAATTTGTTAACTATCGTATGTAAACTCGCACTCTTCCGTCAATGTCACCCAGTCGTTAATAAACACATGACTGTATTTAACAATCATGATGTACAATGTTATTACATGGTCTACTATGGGTTTCAAAGCATAGAGGTTTAGTCAGTATATCAGCCAGTTGGCTCTTTGAAGTGACCCAATTGAGAACTATCCTGTCCTACTTAACACATTCTTTTACATAGTCTAAATGTACACCCGTAATATGTCTGAGTCGATTTCCACAACTAGTCTCCGCGCAAATGGTTGCAGCTTTGTTGTCACATCTGAGTATAGCTGGGAGAAAACTGTCGTTGGTTATTCGGATTAAGGACTTGCTGATGGCAACTATTTCCTGACAAGCCTGACTCATAGCCACGTATTCAGCCTCAAAAGTTGAAAGAGCAACATAGCTTTGTTTACTTCATCGCCAAGAGACTGTATCACCGAACAGTCGTATCACAAATCCACAAGTTGAGATTGAGGATTTACAATCTGCAAAGCTAGCATCTGAGTAGGCTATCAAATCTTCCCGTCGTCGTAAGTATTTTAAACCAATATTTTTAGTTCCCTTCAAATACCTGAATACTCGCTTAACCATGTTCCACTCGTTTTCGGTTGGGTTTAACTGATGCCTACTCAGCACGTTTACGGTATAAGCAATATCAGGGTGAGTGGAGCCAGCAAAGTATAACAAGCTGCTAACTGCTTCTCTATAAGGGAAATCAAGACTTTCCTTGTCTTGTGGGCCACTGTCGTCGTTTTCCCTCTGTCGTCGTTCGTGGTTGGCAACCTGTCGAGTAATCATGGGGGTGTTTTGTGGAAACTCGTCGTTAAAACCGAATTTCGTCAGGATTTTATCTACATAAGCTTCCTGAGTTATTGTCATAACTCTTGTTTCTCTGTGTCTGCGTATGTTCATACCTAAGTAATTTTTGGGTTCTCCTAAGTCTGACATTTCAAAGGCAGTCATTAGTTTTGATTTTACTTCAGTAAGTTTTTGACTGTCGTTACTAGCTAAAAGAATATCGTCTACGTAAATTAGTAGAATTACTTTTGACTTCCCAGAATTATTAAGAAAGAGACAGGGATCATAGTCATCGTTTACAAGTACTAAGGAATTGGCAACTTCGATAAATTTCTTGTTCTACCGTTTGGGACTGATTCGCGAGCCATAAATTGCTTTGTTAAGTTTGCATACTTTGAAGGTCGTAGTTTTTCAGGAATGTTCATTCCATCAGGAATCTCCACAAACACATCGTCTTCTAGAGTTCCGTTTAGAAAGGCAGTCTTCACGTCAAGTTGACATACTTCATAATCTTTAAAGTTAATTAACGCGAATAACGTTCGTATTAAGGTTAATCTTGAAACTGGGGCATAGGTCTCTTTTAGGTCATACGAGTTTGAATCTTTGAAACCTCGAATAACTAGTCTGGCTTTATGTTTTATTTTGCCGAAATCATCGTTTCTACGCATGAAGACCCATCGTGAGTCTATTATGTTTGGTCTTTTACCGTATTTCCCTATTTCAGGTCGATCTACAGTTGTCCATACCTTATTCTTTTCTAAATATTCAAACTTCGTTAATAGCGTTAAGCCACTCGTGTTTTTCTTTGGATTCTATGGCTTGTTTAAAGTTTTGAGGATCGTTGTTTAATGTCGCGTGTAAACAGTATAAAGTTTCATCGTTTGTTGTGTCTGTTGTATTCGTAAACTCTTCTTCTATTGTTGGGATTTCGTAATTGTCCGAAACTGTTGTTGCGTCAATAAGTTTCTTTTTAGGGCTCTCTCCCTCCGTTCCTAATGGTCGTTTACGAGGTCTACCTCGTTTCTTTATCTGTTCTCCCTCCGCTCCCGGTTTTGTACTGTCGTCTTTAGTGATTCTTCCGTTTTCTTTTTGTATTATAAACACGTCGTTCGTTAATGGAGTCAATTCAGGAAGGCGCCAATTTCTAATTAAATCCTCCCTGAATCTATCACCATAGACAACCTTTTCATTAAAGCTAACATTTCTTGACTCAAAGTATTTACCGGATTACGGATTTAGAAACCCGTATCCAGAACGGGTATAACCCACTAGGATTCCGCGAACCGTTCGTGCCGAGAACATCGAGTCTGGGCTTCTCGTTATCGCCCAATATGTCAGACAACCGAATCCTTTTATTTGATTTACATTATAATGATAGTTTGGGGAGAACATGTAGGATGGTAGCGTGGAATCGAATAAAACTGATAGTATCTTTTTCTGCAAGGTTTGGTTAAACCTTTCAGACACTCCGTTATGTTGTGGAGTATCTGGACAAGCAAACTGTCGTTCAATGTCTTCGCGAGTCAACACGTCGTTAGTATAACCTCCCATGTACTCTGTTCCTTGATCGGATCTCAGGTAGCAAATCTTTTCGTCCTTGCCAAGTAGATTTCGCGAACTTGTAATGAATCGTTCAAGGCAGTGACCTGTTTGATCTTTTGTCTTCATAGGATAAGCAAGAGCCAATCGTCAAAAATCGTCAATAAAAACCGAAATGTATTGATAACTGTGCGGGAATGTAGCTGGAGAGATCTTTCCTATTACATCGGAGTGTATTATTTGTAACGGTCGTTGGGCTCTTGTTCGTTCATTTCGGAAAGGTAATTTTGATAACTTGGTTATTGCGCAAATTTCACAGTCAAGTATACTATCGTCGAAGGTTGTGGATTGAAGATCCTTATTATCCTTCCATAGATTTTTTAATTTGCGCAAATATGTGATCGAGGCGTGACCCAGGCGGACATGCCAGAGCATGGCTTTATTTGTTTTTATGCTGTCATTGTCCAAGTTAGTTAAGCAGTTGCCGTTATTGGTCAGGTCAACTGCGGGTAATTCGTCTAAGTTGGTTATTTTACGGTGTGTTATCAGGGTGTCAAAGTCTGAAAATAAAAGCTTGTCGTTATGTTCTATTTCTTTAGAAACTGTACTGTCGGTCGTTCTGGAAATACTGTCTTTATTTAGAGCATATACCGCCTTATCCTTTTCTTCAACTGTCGTTTCTGTGGATTCCACTACCTCGATATCTACTTTATTATCTGCCTGTCGTGCTACCGTCTTGGATGCGAAAGCGATTGCTTGCAATGAGTTGGTTTGATCCAGTGAACTATTTTTATTAATTTTGAATTCAATTAACGAGTAAGGACTGTCGTAGATACCGGTCGCTAGGGATTCGTTCGTTTTAGGGTTAAAGATATCCACCCCTTTTTTATCAAGATAGATAGACAGCCCTTTTTCCGCAAATCGTCTTAAAGATAGCAAGTTTTCGGACAAGACACTAACTGTTCTTTTACCTTCCGTTATCAAATCTGCTTTACTGTCTTCTTTTGCGCATTTGATGATACCTTGAGCCTTTTTATTAAGCGACCTAAAGATACCTTTTGAATGGCTAAGGTGCTCCGTAGCGCCTGAATCGACAATAAATGTTACATACTTATCGTTTTGATTCGCCTGTTCGTTAATACAGTGAATATTATTTATGGAATCGTGGTGACAACTAGTGGATGGAAAGGACTCTCTACTTTCGTTAAAAGAACTGTTTAAACAGTACGCGGAAACTATATTTTCGATATTACGCCTACCTTTATTTGTTATTCCTTGACAATTGGCGAAATGAATTTTCGAAGAATTGCTAGTTCCCGTGCGGGACTGATCAGGATTGTTTTTCTTATTATTATTCTGTTTATAATTGTTACGGTCGTTTTGTTTATTTGGAGGTGGTTTATTGTCATAGCTATTTCGTTTGGGAAAATATCTATTTTGATTATATCGTTTCCTCTTAAATTGTTTTTTGTTTTTCGTGTGTAGGTAACTGTCGTGCGTCTCGTTTGTTTTGTTTGTAGTGTTTACCTTTATTGGCTCCTTTTCCCAGCCTGGACAGTCGTTTGGGACAGGCCGCCGCTATGTGAGATGTGAATTGCTGACATTCGTAACATTTCCTTAAACCTTGTTCCTTCCTGGGACATTCGTTCTTCAAGTGACCTATGTCGTCACACTCATAACACCTCTCGTTAATCCAGCCTCCTCGTTGATTCGAGTTCGTGTACGATACTGTCGCTATCGTATCGGTCTTATTAGCAGGATGTATGCTGGAGCTGGCTTGAACCTTATTAGCTTCAGCCTGGAGAATAAACATTTTTAACAATTCATACGTTAACCCTTTTCCCGTTTGATTTTTTGTCATAAATTCGATTGATTGAATTTCCGGTAAATGTATTATAATCGCGTTGTATAAAGCGTCTCGTTTTTCTTCGTCAGTCAAAGGGGTGGATCCTAAAATCATTTCGTAATTTTGTACAATTTCTTCAAATCGTACTACAAATTACATTGCAGACTCCCGTTTTGTATTATATTGTATTGCATATAATTGTTTTCTAACGCTAACGCTTGTTATATTTACTTCGCATCGTTTAAATTCCCTTCATTTATTCAGAATATCAACCGGATCTTTTAAGTGTAAAATTTTAGTGTGATAAAGTTTGTCTACTCGATTGATTATTATGTCTCGAACTTTGAAATGATGTTTTTCTTTTATTTTGTGATTTAAACCATCCGGTGGAGTAACTGTCGTGTCCAAAACATATAGCAAATCGTTGATTCGTAGTTTTGAAGTTAAGAATTCATAAAAATGTTCGAACTTAGTTTGAAGAGTTCATTTGTAATCATGTTTAATACTACTGTCTTAACCGATAAATTGAATTTTAATTGATTCAGTCAATTGTTTAGTAAAGTCTTGGTAGTCTCTATGCCCGGTATTTGAATTAGACTCGTGATTGTTCATCTGTGATTTACGGGGTTTGTTTTGATTGGTGCAGTCGTTTACGGTTATTTTATTCGAACTTTCGTGATCAGTCTAATCATTTATATTTAAAGGTACTGTCGCATGTAAAGTTTGTGTTTTATTCGTTAGGGTTATGTTGGGGAAAATGGGTATGTTTGACTTAATTGTAGGTTTCTTCACCTTCTCCTGATCAGCCTCACGCATCTTTAACCACATTTTTAGATTATCTTGCATTTTCGAATGCAGATCCATGTTTAGCGTCATCATTTTCTCCAACTGTTTGATTTTCCGGTCGATCCTGTTTTCGAACTCCGCAGAATCGACTGGAGTTTTTTACCGTCGTTTCGTTCGATCTGCCGTTCGTCGTTTGATAGCTGAGCTTCACCATCGTCGCTGTTCTGCCCTTCGTTGACATTAGCATTTTCGCCTACTGCTGTTGTCTCATGGGTATCACTGTCGTTGTAGTCCAATCCGGAACCTCCCTTCGTTTCTATAAAACGCACCCATACCAAGGAACATATCGGTAATTGTATATAACAGTCGTTTTTTGTAATCTGTCGTTTGTCGTAATCAGTCGTTTTTCGAAATCTGTCGTTTGTCGTAATCAGTCGTTTGTTGTAATTAGTCGTTTGTCGTAATCAGTCGTTTTTCGTAATCTATCGTTTGTCGTCGACGACCCTGTCGTACATTCGTTACTTGTCGTTGGTATCAGATAGAGCTTACCATCGTTTCGGTCCTTGTTAAGCCCGTCGTTTGCTTCGCCCAACAATCTCTCCTCGTCGCTATCCGATAAATCCATTGGTTCGGATTTCGATTCGGAAGTCTCTTTTGGATTGTCGATCGTTTAGGCCTTGTCAACGTCGCTTCCGTCTGGTTTTTGGGCATTTAAGAGTTCAGCCCTAGCCTCATCCCATTCTTCCTTCAGAGTGTCTTTGGCTAGAGGAGATTAAATCGTTGTAAATTTAAAGGGAGGTTTTAACCGTCGTTTCGTAGTACTGTCGTTGTAAAGACTGTGTTGCGACTTTTATATTTAAATATTAGGATTAGCTTTAGAACAGTTAAGACCGAACACAAGTCAAAACCGTCCAAAGCAGCTTGTCCCTTCGCACCCGTTACTATCGTGTGCTACAGATACAAGCTTAGTTGTTTTGGATTTCGGAAATAAACACAATTTCCTCCTTTCCAAAGAACCCAGACAGAAACCTTCATGTATCTAGAAAACAAACTTAAACAGACTATCGTTTATTATTACATTGTCGTCTTAGTCCTTCGTTTCAAATATTCATGAGATTACGTATCTTTAAATTTAATGACACCGAGAGTAATCAAATCATCCTATATATTTTTGATTTTAAATTTAAAGCAATGCATTGCATAGGATTTAACCGTCGTCACACAGTCGTTACTGTCATTATAGCTGATATTTGAAGAGAAATAATAAGGGAATACATACTCAACACGATTTTCTCGCCAGTTCTTCACTATCCTTTCGCCCGTCGTAGACATCTCGTTCTTGCAAAATATAAAATCTAAAATCGTACATGTATGCTTATATTCGTGTACTTTTAATTTCACATTATTTCCTTTTGTTTTTAAAAAATTTAAAAGAATAAGATTCCGAAAATGGATCAGTAATTCTAGGTCTGCTTCATTTCGAAGGAGAAAACTATATTCCCCTTTTTATCGAAACAGTCGCATAAATTATATTTTCTGAAAACAGCATCATAACCATTGTCAATACGAGGAAATGAAACCAGTCGTAATAGGTATAAACATTATTCGCATTTTTCTTCTATCTCGAAAATAGGCAATAAATCAAAAAACCATATATCCTTATTTCGAGGAACAGGCTTAACTCTCGTGAGAAAGATAGTGAATATAGAGTATTTGACATTTTTCATAAACATTCGTTAACCTTGAGGCATATTATTATTTCAAATTCACGGAATAATAAAAGTGAAAGTTTTATACCCGTCGTACACATAACAATTCATATAAATAGGGTCATTATAAAATTTACGACTATTACTGTCATTCTGTACAATGCATCAAAATTAAACATGGCGTCTTTCTGTGTGTTCCGCCCCACCCTTGAACATAGACCGCTCGACCGGCCCCGTCCGCCATTACGGCCAGAGGGACGCCTTACAATTCGTTCCTTCTTCCAGTTTAACCCTCGAAAAACGTCGCAATTATGATGCAAAACCCACGATCACGCACACTGCACTTATGAATTCTTTTAGAAAAAGAAAAACATCTACTTACCCCGTCGTCCGCCGTCAGAAAAAACAAAAAACCTCGTTTAAAGGAAAAACCACGTCGTCCTAGCCTCACTCGAGAAAACGCCTCTCTTTATTCCACAATTAATCCTTGCACAGTGGAAGCGTGCTGCTGGGCCCATAAACTTTTAGAGTGGGAGGTTTTGAATAACCAGAACTCCAGTTTTAGGTAGAAGAAAACACTTTATTTAGGAACTGTCGAACGGATCATACACTGTGACACACACGGGGCTAACGCCATATACGGAGTGAGCAACTCGGTAGCTCGAAGTGCGCGAAGCAGCAGCACCTCCCACCACGACAGAGTCAAGCGAGCAAGGCGCCAAATACAATACTCCAACATCTACTTTACTATTACTTATTTATTATTTAATCTCAATCATATTATCTTGATAGATCGTTTCCTTCACTGTTTTTTTTTCTTCTTCAATACGGCTTCTACGATTCTAGACTACCAGCTTCATATTTTATTTTACCTTATTTCATTTATCCTTTACAACTCTTTACTAGTTCTACCATAGATTTAACATTCATCGATCAGTGCTTGTAATTATATATTTTATTATGTATACCCTGTTCCTTAAAGAGCTAATTAGCCCTAGGGACTTTCTGGAAATAAATACAAATACATAGTGAGATACATTGGGAGATTGATGCCTCTTTAGAAAACCAGATTCACTATTTCGGCTGTAAATTATCGTGTGACAATGAACAGCGTCACCTTCCAGAGGGGCGTCTTTCAGGGCGACACTAGAGTCCTCTGCTCTTTTGCATCACACTCCTGCCACTATCTCTCGCACTACGCAATTCTCTTGGGAACCTCTGCGGCGATTGCAATCACCGCTAGAATGAGGTCACTCATGTATTTCATATGATGACCTGAAGGTTTATGCTTCTAGTTCAAGCCAACTTCAGAGTGCTTTAAGTATCGTTGAGGGGTACATAAGAGAGATTAGTATGGACTTTAAATTGGACAATGGTGCCAAGATTCATCTGAAGAGAGAAAAAATTACTAACTTTGCCGGGGACCCTGAGCTTTTGGGTATGGGTGTTATTAGATATCTTGACACTGAAGAGACCTATACATACCTAGGCGTGCTTGAGAGTCGCGATCAGGATATAACATCAGTGAAGGAGTCTCTTTGAAGCAGATACAAGCGTCTGCTTGAACAGATTTTGTCTATCAATCTGTCGGCGTTGAACAAGGTATCTGCGACTAACATGCTTGCTGTCCGGGTTCTGCTCTACTTGTTTGGGATTGTTCCATGGGCGAAGTACGAGCTTATGGGCCTTGATATCGCAACGCGTAACATCATGCATATGCAATAGAGCTTGCGGAGTAGGCGGTCGAGACCCTTGTGCTAAATATTAACATCAAAATTGAAGAAAGTGCACCACTTCATCTAAATGCTTCACTCCTAAAAGACCAAGTAAAAAAATCAGTGGGTGAAAACTTCCGTCAACAGCAGAGAAAATGCTTAGAAACTTTTTTAGAAATTTAAAAAATCAGCCATTGTCAAAGGTACCTTAGTATACTGTAACCGCATTTTACATGAAGAATTTCCCAGCGATAGGTGCAGGGCATGTCAAGCACACGATGAGTACCTAGAACGCATACTATCCAGGTGTCCCACTAACGCGGGAACGACGTATCTCTACAGACACATTGCGGCCTCAAATGTGCTTTACTGCCATCTTTGTCGCTCTTACGGTGTTGCCCACGCCCCTGCCCTACAAAATTTCCTGTAACTACGATTTTCTGACAGCAGTCTCCATTGCACACTCATGGCCTGAAATCGTTCTCCAAGTACCTAGACTTTAACAAGGGAGCTTCAGCAACTGTACCTAAAATATTCAGTTAAAACAATTTTCCTTGTGATTGGTGCTCTCGAAGGTGCGAAACTATCTCAGATGCGTAACCTCAAAGCCATATCCGCATGCCCAAAACATTCCAAGGCACTTTCGAAATGGATTCATAAGGCTGTCATCATTGGGTCACTCCGTGTCCTCAAGACACACGAGGGTTTCATTGACCTGTCGAGATTTCGTGGTGCCCTGTGGCTACCCGTGTCAAGGTCGTGAGACGTGGCCATAGGTGTGGTTTACCTACTGAGAGCTAGTGTCATATTCATAGATACCATGTACAAAAAGTCAAGGCGGTCGCGGAATACTGAATATCGAATGCCCTTAAAAAACGCGGTGAGCCTTAACATGACTTAACCGAAAAGTGTTTTAACTCTGATTTTCGTTACAGATTTCATATCTGCATTGTTTATAGATAATTTACAAACAAGTAAATAATCGGCGGAACCGTTTCTAAGAAATACCATTTTGCTTATTCACGATATCGCAAAGTTAATACATATGAAATAGACATTTTTCAGATTTTACATTTGATAAATTTAAAGACGTCAAATTTTTTGCCCGCTGGCTGGTATACAATAAATCATTACAAAGAATAAATAAAGTAGAACAAATCATACAATTAAATATGCAAACTGTTATATTCACAAGCAGCGCGCAAACGCTTTTTCGACTAGTCTGGGTGAGTATTAGCAACTTTGTTTTTTTCCCAGATGGATTCAAAGTCAAAATGGACCGATTCCATTGCATGTTCGCCAAAGAAACTTGGTACTGTCGGATTTATTTTCGCAAAATTGTTCAAAACGAAAAATACTGCGTTTAGTTTAGGAGTAAGGCAAATTTTTAAGTTCATGTAACTCTTTTTAATAGCTGATATGCAACTTTTGTAATCTACATGCAGATCTTTTTTTAAATATGCAGTAACGACTTTTTTAAAGTCATTAAAAGTTCTAATAATTTTCCAAAGTATTTCCAACTGTTTTATATGCACCGCAAACATGGAGATCGCTTTTTTTTGCGTTGCACCAAGTACTTGGATGAGCTTTGCTGTGTGTCTCATGTATTGCGGGAGTGCCTACCGAGGTGGGAAAATGGGATCAGGACGCCGAGAGAATTGGGTGAAAACATTAAAGAATTCAACGCTTAGATAAAAAGGGTTTTATTGCCACTTACAGCATGTAGATTGCCAGTCCGCGGCGGAGGGGTGGTAACCCGTGGCGAAGGTCGCGTAGGTGGCTGGTAACCCGTGAAGAGGGTCGCGTAGTTGGCTGGAAGTCTTCCCGGAAGAAGAGTAGTGTGGCCGCAGATTGATGATGTCCAGTTGCGGAGTTCCGACGGTGATGGTAGTGTAGAGAGCACAAGACACTTGGGCGGAATCGGTTACCCGGTAGGCGAACGAGCCAAGACTGGCTAGTCCCGCCATGGCAAGCGCGTCGTCCGACGCTTCGGGGCCCCTCGGGGGGTTTCGACTTTACTTGGATGCGGCCAGGCAATCCTTTAGTGCAGGGCCGCATCGAGTTCCTTATTATGGTAACAATTCTGTTACACCCCCTCCTCCGCGGGGGTTTGGTTGTATGCCTGAAATGTTTTAGAGTTCTTTGTCGAGTTCCTGTATTGTTTGGGAGTCTATGTGTATGTCCAGTTCCCAGGTGTGGTTATTTGTTTTCCTTTCATGGTTAATTTGTGTTATACTAATGTCCAGTAAGTTTTGAATTTTTCTGTTAATGTATTCCCACCCCCCTTTTTTGTATGTTTTTCCGTCATCGTTTTGGATTGAGTAATTTTGTCTGTATCTGAACGGTCTGTCGTTGCAAAATGAGTTATGAGTTATGTATATTTGTATTGGTATCGATTTGTTACAAAATTGGCATTTTAAGGTCTCTATGTTACTGTTTAAGTTCTTTCGAAAGGATATGGTGTCTTCGTTGATTGGTTGGTTATAGTTATCCTCCATTGTTCCCGGTTCCTGTAACATCTAAAGTTTTCTTATAGATATATTATTATTTTTGTAACGTAGATTTATTTGTTTATCAGGTCATGGAACATCTGTTCTTATTTTAAACTTTAAAGAGTGGAAAAGAACAACAGTTTAGGAGAAAAAATGAAGATAAAAAGGAATTTTAAGTGGGTTCTCCTTTAATCTTTCTTCTGTTTATTTTTCTTTTGCTGCTCGAAGACACATTTTTCGACTTCTTGGTTCCTTTTTTGTTTAAATGTGCGCCATTCTTCCTCGATGGGTCTTTCCTCTTGGAGTCGCTCTATTTCTCTTCTGTTCTCCTCTTCCTTTCTGTGCTTTTCCGCATCCTCTCTTATTTTGCGAGTATTCTCCCAAGATAGTTCCCTTTCATGTTCTATCTGTGCTCTACGTCTTATGGTTCGTTCGATCTCTTCCTTTTTTATGTGTTCCAGTTGTTTTTGGAATTCTTCGTGGATTCTTCGGCTCTGAAGGTAGACTTTTCTTTCGAAATCTATACATAATTGATAGATTCTTTGGTCTAGTTCCCGGCTTGTTGGTTCTTTTGTTTCCGGTTTTGGTTGTGGTTTCCAGTTTATTTGACTTCCGACGGCACCCTCTTCTTCTTCCTCTGTTTGGTTGTTGTTTAACTAATTTTATCTGTTTGTTGCGCGAAGTGGTTTTGCTGTTCTTGTTGTGGGTTGTGTCGTCATCTCTCGTACGTGACGATGTGGGTGATAGGTGATCTCTTTTTCTGGGACTCCTTGTCTTCTAAGTTGTAGCCACTTTCTAGCTAGACAGTTTTCGGCATGTTTAGCTAGCGTCGTTTCCCAAATGCGGCTTTGGCACAGATTGCATTTTGGTACTTCCATTTTGCTGCAAATAAAAAAAATTGTCTACTGTTTTTCTGTTCTTAGTATCTAATGAGTCGGTTTATTAGGAGTCGATTGAGTTAGTTTTTGGTTGTCAGTTTATTTCGAAGCTATTTATTATAGTCGCTTTAAATTAGTTGTGTTCAAAGTATTGTTTGCAGTTCTTTTCGAGTTATTTTTGAGTTCATTTGTGTCGTTAATGCCGTTGATCCAATGCCATTTTTGTCCTTGTTTCAGTCTAAATATTCTGACTTAAACTCGTTTATATTTCTTATGCCTATGTGCCCTTATTTATAATTACGTTTTCTAACTTAAAATCATTTATATTCCATTCACCTATACTTTTGCCTTTTGTATTTTTTAGTTCGTAAATCGTAGGCGAAATTTTCTTTTTAACAATAAAAGAACCTTCATACTGGTCGTATAACTTACCTGCCTTTTTATCCGCTTTATGAGACAGTTTGGTTACCTTTTTTAGAACCCTATCTCCTATTTTATATTCTATTGGTCTTCTTCTTAAATTATAATTATTGGCTTGTCTATTATTTGACTCGTCTACATTTTTCTGAACTTTCTCTTTAATGATTTGTAACTTTCTTAATCTATCAGTCCATTTGTCGACGCTCTGAAATTCAATATCACTATCGTTTTCTATATTTTTTCGGAGTCACTGAATTGGTTCTAATTCGCGACCTAAATTCAGGAATGCCGGGGTGAATTGGGTAGACGAATTTTTGCTAGTGTTTATTGCGAATCGCAAATCATCTATATGTTCGTCGCAGGTCGAATGATCGTTATCTAGATCGGTTTTAATAATTTGTTTGATTGTCCTATTGTAACGTTCAGTTGGGTTGGCTTGGGGGTAATATTTTGGTGTTTTAGTATGTCTAATACCGAATTTTTCGGTTAGATCTCTTAAAGTTTTGTTGACAAATTCCGTGCCATTATCGATATGGAGAATCCTAGGTGTTCCCCAACGCGAAATTACACGTTTGTGGAATTCCGACTCTACTGTGATCCCGTTAGCTTTTTTTATCGGGATTATCTCTACCCATTTTGTGAATAAATCCACAAAAACTAATAAATATTCATTGTTTCTCTTTTTTGAAATCGGCAATGGACCCATGATATCTGCAGCAATCATGGTCCATGGTTCTTCAACTATTCTTTTTCCCATTAGCCCTAATTTCGGATGGTTGCTCGGTTTGGTTCATTGACATGTTTTACAATTTTTTACGTATTTGATTATCTCCGAATACATCCCTGGCTAGAAGTAGTATTCGGAAATTCTCGCGTGCGTTTTTTCGGAACCTAAATGTCCTGCGTGTATGTCAGCGTGCTTTTCTTTTAGAACTTGGTTTCGTAATTTTTTAGGTATGACGAGTTTCCATGGGTTAGAGTCCGGTAAGAGAGTAGATTTTAGTGGGTCAGTTCTGTAAAAATAGAGTTGCGAATCTCTGATTCGCCATTTTTCGTGTTCTTCCGGTCTTTTTGTCACATGTCTGAGTTTAGTAGAGTACCAGTCATCTGTTTTGTCGCTAACGTCTGCTTTTGGTTTTTCTACTATACAAGCTAACGCAAATGCTATATTTTTTGCTGGTTCTCCTGATCTCGAGAGAGCAGCAGGGACAACATTTGATCTACCTTTACGATATATGACTTCGTAGTCATATTCTAATAATTCCAATGCCCACCTGGCTAATCGACCAGTGGGATTTTTCAGGTTATGGAGCCACTTTAACGCTAAATGGTCTGTGATTCGGATGCTGAGTACCTAGATTCTGCGCCGTTTAGGCTTCTACTAGCGTATGCGATTACGTAATTTACACCGTCAATTGTCTGTGTAAGTACGGCTCCTAATCCCGTATTACTCGCGTCTGTTTCGAGTTGGAAGGGTTGAGTAAAATCTGGGCACGTTATTATAGGTGCTGACGTTAGAAGATCTTTAATTTTTTGGAAAGCCTCATCTTGTTCTAATCCCCCAATCCCATGGTTTATCTTTTTTAAGTAATCTGTTTATTGGTTCTATTATTTCAGCAAAGTGTGGGATAAATTTTCTGTACCAACTTGTCATCCTTATTATACACTGTAATTGTTTAATGTCTTTCGGTTTAGGGAATTCTAGAATTGGTTGGATTTTTTCATCGTCTATTTGGATTCCTTTATCGTTAACTTTAAATCCTAAATATTTTATTTCCGAGCAGCCGAACTCGCATTTGTCCGGGCTGATCGTTAAATTTGCATAATTAATTTTATCTAAAACAATGTTTAAGTATTTCAAGTGGTCATAAAAATTTTGAGTTACAATTACTATGTCGTCTAAATAACAAAAAACGTTTGGCTTTAGGTCTGGAGTAATGATTTTGTCCATAAGTCTCTGGAAAGTGGCTGGAGCATTGGTTAAACCAAATGCTATCCTTTTAAATTGATACATGCCTTTTCCAGGGACTGTGAATGCTGT
>CAKNWW010204715.1:0-16331 GCA_932074435.1 Andricus kollari
CCCCCCCCCCCCCCCCTAACGCTTAAGCTATAAAGTCTAGTGTGCCACACCCGTGTGTATTCTCAAGGCAGTACATCGAATCTGGCCACCTTGACCGACTTTTTAGATTTCGGTGCATTTCGTTGTCCCCAACGTTCTGGAAATATACCTCTCAGGTCCCAGGCATACGACATCGAACAGTGAGTGACGCGGACCTCTTTGCACAACGAAGTCAGCCTCACCCACTTTTCCAACCGGCAGCTTCCCTAGCCGGCCGTAGAGGGAATACGGCGAGGTGCAAGGATCAGTCCCTCTGAGGTCATCAGTTAGATGCACAGATTCAACGCACTACTTGATGCTTATGTGTGTGTGTGTGTGTGTGTGTTAATTACTCGAAATCGACCCCTAGTCACCTCGACATGGAGCCGCTACACAAGGAGATCGCTAACTCTTTTTTGAGTCTACTCATAGTCGACTAGTGACCTCCAAGGCTAGTCCCCTCGACATGGAGCCTGTACCTTGAGAGGTAATTAGCCTCTTTTGAGGGGACCTGAAGCTTAAGGTGGGTTCCGAACCACCAAAGTCACGGTATAGTATAGAAGTCTCAAAATTGTATGATTCTACTAGGTTAGGCCCATAAGATACAATGTTTATTTAAAAGCTTATATTTTCTACACAAGGTAGTAATAAATTCTTGTATTTTACAAAATGACGTGGAATTACACTGGAACTTGGAATGTATATAATTAGGGCTTGGCCTGCAATTGGCCTTGAAGCTATTTCCAGATCGTCCGAACGCAAACAGTCAGGGCCGTCTGAACTGTTTCCAATGGGAATACATAATATTATACAATATAAACGAGTAGGAACCCGCGCACTGTACCTTTCCGCTATGCTTCTGGTATTTTACGCTTCTCGGTGAACACCCTTTCTCGCCGCCGAGGGCGTCAATCTCAACCCGAAACCGGCGGCAGCGCTTCTCGTAATTATTAAATCCGGACTAAGTAAATCCGAGTTCGAGTGTAATGCAATAGATGTAAGATATTTCAAGGGCATTATAAAATCTTGGATTTTACTCATTACATGTTCCTCCTGAAGTAAAAGTTGACGTAAAATGATTTTCCGAGTGAAAACACCCTTCTTTACTTGGAATTACAATCCCATATTTTTTGAAAGACAAAAAGAAAATCCACAGATTTCCCGGTGCCTATTCGAATTCGTATACCAATAAAGTAATCTTTAAGGAGGAATATGCAATGAGGACGCTAATTTTGAGGGAAACTAACTCATTGAATATTTTAAATGCCAACAGGAGTTTCAACATTATAACACACAAAAAATGAAGTAAAATTGCTTCTAATTTCCGTTCACTTTCCTTCACCAAATGTCCAATAGATCCATATTTATCCATATCGATTTTTTATAAGTATCTGTTTGGTTCTGTTAGACTGCCAAATAGGAAAAATTTGTCAATTAGCAATTCTGTTGGCATCCGTTGGAATTTTCTATAACTGTGAATATCTGAAATTCCATACAGAACTTAAGCTGGTTTCTGATTGTATTTCCACAAATTATTTTTCGGATACGACACAATGTCCGTAATTAAGTTTGGATCTATTTGAATGTTCGAACACTGTAACCCACTTGGATTTCCATACACACTCTGAATTGGATTCTATTTGGGTTTCCAAATGGAATTTTTCCGATTGCCGAAATCCGAAAGAAACCGGGTCAGCGTCTGTAGAAAATTCCAAAAAGAACCCATCATATTCTGGGGTCGATTTGTTCTGGTACGGTCATACAAACAGAAACCAATAGAAACCAGGTGTGCGTCTATTGGAAATTAAAAAAAAAACCATCAGATTCCGGGATCTGTGAGACTTTTTTGGAAACTCAGGCAGGGTCCAATAGAAATCAGCTCAGTGATTGCTAAGTGAAATAGGATATCATTTTAATTGTTTATTTGTTTTTAGTACCACTGCTGGTCTTGTGGAAATGTTTTCTGCACAAGGTGTATGGGAGTCCACAAAGCACTCGTTGGTCATGTAACACAAAAGGCAGTGCCCACATGCAAAATTTGCTCTCGAAACCCATCGATTTCGTCGCCTACTAGGACTTGAAACTTTAATTAGTTTCCCTTGTAAATACTATTTTCCAATTTAAATTTAAACAAATACGTTGTCGTATCGACAATGGTAAATTTTATTGTAAGATAGCAATTATCATCACGTTTGTATGTACAAAGAATAAATATTTATTGTGATTTACGAACGAGAGATTTGCGGTTAATTGAAAATGTCAATATTTTAAGACTAATTAAAATAAGGGAAAAAACTCATTATTATCACAAGATAATGTTTATTTTTAGTAGACTGTGATTTAAACCTATTTCTGTGGAATTGTTTCCAAGAATTAATTTTACTCTTGTGTTTTCTTCATATCACGTTTTCGTGAAAAACTCACATTTTTAATTTTATGAGGAGAAAAACATTCTTCTGATCACAAGTCATCAAGCCCACCTTAAACTTGATTATTTTATTTATGTTTTATTATATTTCTTCGTTACATGTACCAATATAGTAAACAAAATTTAAAGAAAAAATGTGGATGGTTTTTTAATTATAATAAGGAGAAATAACTCGCGACATATTTAGAGAAACACAAATTACGTCGAAAACAGGTTAGAACAAAAGAAATACATGTCAAATAAAAATTCGTTCATATAAAAATTATGTATTGTGTAAATTCAGACAAATTGCGAATAAAACCGATTTGCAGTTGAAACAAATAAAACTGATTGGATTAAAAAAGCAGTAAATAAAACTAAAATTAGGATATTATATTGAGATTAAACCAAAATTCAAATTCCTTTTTAACGCCCAAAATTAAACTCTAATAATAAAATTCTTAGAAATTTAAAAAGTTTAATCTCCAAAACCCAAAAATGCGTAAATTTAAATTTTGTACTTGAACGTTACTAGGTTGAAACAAAGTATTACGTTGATTTTCGTGTTTTGTATTATTTATTGAAACTTTTTTTGTGTTGAAAATTAACATGATTAAAAGTAGGTATCCTTTTCAAAAAAATACTATGAAAGCTACATTTTTTATGTTTTGAATCCAGAGTAAAATTTTTTTAAGTAAAACATAATTCCTTCTACATTTAATAAAAACAATTTTAAGTATACTATTTCACAATTCGTTCTCTTCCAAAATTGGACGCTTTTGGTTTCTTGGAGTTCAAATTGTTTAATTTCTACGTTTAACACGAGATTATTAGTTCCAATCACGATTTGGTATTAGGAAAACTTTCGATTGTAAATTAAAATTCATCTTCAAAGTAAAAACAAAGTATTGAAATCTGAAAAATTAATCTATATTTTATATAATTTAGATACTAATAAAAATATGTAAAAGAACGTAAAAAAGCTTAAGTTTTTATACTTTGTTTTGAAATGTTACCACTCTTTCGGTTTCTGATCAACTCAAGTGTATCCAACGGAGTTCTTGAGGTTCCAACACGTACAATCTCATTATATCCTTCAGTTGTCTTTGAAGAATAAACAGATGCGACATTTCTGATGATGGAATGTGCAGTTTCATAGATTCCCGAAGATCCAAACATGGAGAAGATTCTCAGCCCAAAGTCCTTTAATTTCGGATAGTGTTCCCGGTTCAACATTTTGAAAAAGTCAATCCCTCGCAGTCTTCTTCCAATCAGAACTGCGTCTGCCTGCAGATAACACAGCTCGAATTGTAATTCTGTCCGTTGGTATTCTATCCTCACCGATAGTGGATTCTCAAACAACTTAATGTCAGTCTCCATCTCGAAAAAAATTCTAAAGTGATTATCGAGTTCTTCAGTCATGTTTTTAATGATTGGTATGAACTCAAAAAAGTTCACCGAACACGCCTTTGACAACTGATCACAGCAGGGTAACCCATCCAATTCCTTTTTGTCTATTTGCTTCGTCAGTATTTGCAGCTTGTTTCGAAACCCTCGAATATTGTTGATCAAATCAGCAATGCAATGGTCCGGCTGCTGCAGATTTAGATTCAATTTTTCAATCATAGTCGTCAAATCCGCTAGTAAAGCGAGTTCACTCAGGAAGTGCGAGTCCTCAAAGAACTCTCGGTAGTGAGCGCTGTCAGTTTCATCATTAATTTTAATATAACGGATGATGTCCTCTTGTAATCTAAAGATTTTTTCAAAATAATTGTCCTGGAACAACCACAGCAGCTTCGATTGCGCCGCCAAGTGTTTGTAAACCATTTTAGTTTCTTTTGCAAACGTTTTTAAATTTCCACTTGGCTCCTTCATCTCCATAATTAAGTTCATGACCTGTTCGACACGCTTGATAGTTTGGTTCTTTTGAAACGCTTTTCCAATCAGGGTTTCGATTTCGACCTTGAATGGGTATTTCGGACAGGTGATACCACAGTTTTGCAGAAGGTTCTCAAAGCTGATTCCAAATTTTCTTCTGCTCATTGACACGGCCGAACACTTTCGAAAGTCACCAAATTTCTTGATGGTCTGCTCTAAAAAGTCTAAAATGTTGTCGTCTTTGAGCAAATGCTCCATGGAAGTTAAATTGAGCAGTTCTTCGTTGGTGGTGAAGTCACTTTGCGTAATGCGAGCGAAGATCATCAGATGATTCTTCCGGATGTCCTCACACAGGCAGAGGGAGAAATATTGACAGTTTTCTAACTGGGACTTCGTGTTTTGCTCGATGTTAAGGTCTAGTTCGGAAATTCTTCTGGAAACTGTGGTCTTTGAGAGGGCCACCGACTCGTAGTCCTTCATCATCTTCTTATCGCCCAGCGCTGTAATAAAAGACAATTTTTCAAGTAAAACATATACTACACGTGGGTGTTTCGACAGAAATTATTTCTTAAGGTGTTATACGGTCAAAATCATTTTCTGGTGATTTTTTTTCAAATTGGGACTAGATCTATTAAAGTGTTATCTAAAGTTGGGTACAATTAGAAAAGGGCCGAATATTTCGAAGTTGAGATGAGTAAAATAAAAAATGTAACATATTTTAGTATGGCGCCTAAACGGTTCTGAAATTTGTTTTAAACTAAGACACGATAAAAGGGCACAGTACAGAGATTATTTGTAAATTTCGGAATTTTTTTCCATTTCGTTTATGAAGTAGAGGCCTGCAAGTATAAAAGAACAGAGAGGCCCGGTAGGTTACTTTCACACGAATTCAGTTGATCGACGTGAAGTTGGAATGAATGGGCTTGTGTGTGTTCTTCTTATGGATAGCTCTTTGTATGAATTTATCCGTATAATACCTTAAGGGCGCAGTCCCATGGAGGTAGATTAGTACCCTGGCGAAAGTATCGGATAGGAATTCATTCCAAACCAATCCGAAGTCATCCGAATCATTAAGGAATCTGTATCCGAATCAATCGAGTTAATTCGAACCAATCCGAAATTTGTTATACCTTTCGTTCGATCCAAATCGGTCAAAAATTAATTCGACTCAATCCGAATAAATCCGAAACAAATTTTCAATCCGAACTCGGATTCATTCGGATTGAAAGTTTAGTGTATATCATTCCGAATTCGGATTCATTTGGATTGAAAATTTGGTTCAGATTCGTCCGGATTGGTTCGTTTTGGAGTTCGGATTGAGTCGGATTAATTTTTAAATGATCTGGGTCAAACGAAATGTAGAACTTTTTTCGGATTGATTCGAATTGGTTCGGATACAGATTCCGGAATGATTCGGAAGGAAAACGTATCCGATACTTTCGCCAGGGATAGCATAGTGGAACTGAAATTAAATCGTGCTGACGCATTTAAGTGAATTAAATCGCTTAACCATTTTTCACCCTGTTCGGGTGAGTGGCAGATTTGAAGATCAAATTCTTTTTGAATTCATACGAAATCACGCACTGCTTCAATTGATATTCGATTAATTTTGCCCTGATAAATTTTGAAAAGTGTGCTTTATATGTACAGAGATGAATACGTTCCTAAGGGCGCAGTCCCATGAAGATAGATTAGTAAAATACTGGAACAGTTTTAACCAATGAGGTGCCTGCACAACCTCTAGCAGTCACCTCATTGGTCAAAACTGTTCCACTATTCTACCTCCATGGGACTGCGCCCTTAAAAACAAATAAAAAAAGATATAAAGCACACTTTTCCAAATTTATGAGGGTAAAATTCGGATCACTATTATGGGAGATACCTTTTGTTCGTTTTTCCCCACCTGAGATATAAAAGGTTTCTAATGGTAAAATACAGTTTTAAAAAACCTAATTGAGGCGAATTAATCAAAATACGCGACAAATACGAATTGAAGCAATGCGTGAATTCGCATGAATTCTAAAAGAATTTAATCTTTAATACTGCTACTCGCCCAAACACGGCGAAAAATGGTTAAGCGATTGAATTTACTTAAATGCGTCAGCATGAATTAACTTCAGCAGCCAACGTGCGTGGCATAGTGGATCAATTTTGTAACTGTTTAGAAATTAGTTACGTAGCTCAGTGGGGGCGCTCTGGACTGTTTGATACGATTCGCGCTATCTCAAGTCATCCACATGCATTTTTATACGAAAGAAATATTGGTTTCTAATAAATATTTGTTTAACTTACATCTAGCATAATCGATGGAACTTTTTTTAATGGCATGTCCATGGGTAAAAGGTCTTCCTTCCTGTGCTATTTTAAGAGCAATTGCATAAGAAGCAGACAATCGTCGTTCCACTAAAGTAATTTCTTCCGCCTCAGGTTCAATTTCAACTATTTTAGGAGGCTTTTGTCGACCTGGTGAATTCACCAATAGAGGAAGAAGGCAGTTAGAATTCTTCAATTTTTTCAATATCTCAATTTTATCTTCGCCAGTGCAATCACTAAACTGCTCTTCGTGCAATTCCAGATAATGTTGCTCAATATCAGATTTTCTGATTGAGGGGAGAACCTTTCTACACACGAGGCACACGGCTCTCCCATCATTTTGAACAACGAAATAGCTCGACTCCCACAAGTCTGAAAACTGATCTGGATCTTCTGCTACCAGTTTTTTCTTCGAATACCCGGATTTCTCGGCTTCGACTCCTGATTTTTTCGTTTTCTTGTCACTTCTATTTTTTGGTGGTTGAGTATCACTTCCGGACGATTTTCGTTTTGGCATCTTCTTTTTCTAGTTTTTAAGTAATTTTCGAAAATGTTTAACACGTACCATGAAAATTTTATAAAGCATATACCGACAAAATCACAAAATCCTGATATATAATGCAAAACAGTAGAACAATATGCCAACAAAGCACAACACAATGCCATGGAAGGAAGTCCAATGAAGTGCTTTCAATTCCAAATGCATTTT
Source organism: Andricus kollari (assembly GCA_932074435.1). NCBI lineage: Eukaryota > Metazoa > Arthropoda > Insecta > Hymenoptera > Cynipidae > Andricus > Andricus kollari. The sequence continues at coordinate 7,326 of CAKNWW010204715.1, forward strand.
GCAATTCTGTAATTTGCACCCAACCACGCCCACGGTCGTATAAACAGTCCAGAAACTCCGGTAGTGGGGGCACTAGAGAGATGACTCGCGTTTTGAAAATGATCGGTGTTTCTCTATAATGGTGCATTTATACCTCTGGCCGTCCGACCGGTGCAGGTAGAAAAGTCATGAGAGTAATTTTTGTCCAATTTTCCGCTCTCTATCTCTTTTACTCTTATGGACTTTCTGCCTGTACCAGTCGGACGGACAGAGGTATTTAGCACCACAAAGCACCATAAAGGCTTCTTTATATCTCTCTTGATAAAACTCTCTTTCTCTCACTCTAACATGCAACAAGAGCAGAAGTTTATCTCATTTTAGAAATGCTACAGATATTTTCTTTAGAAATTTACTAGAATGAGATAAGCTTATGCTATTGTGACATGTTAGAGTGAGAGGACGAGATTTTGTCCAATAGAGGTGTAAATGAGCCTTAAGGGCCCTGGAAATCGAGTGTAAAGCCCGGGGTCGGATTCAGGCTAAACGGTAAAGCCATTTTGTCTAATTTTTTGTATACATACTCTAAAGGATATAGAGACTCTCGGTAAAGTTTTACTTTTTCGAAAAAAATTATATTTTTCATGCAAAAATTAAAAGAAATAAATTGTCTTCGCTAGCATTCAGGGGCGAACACACCGTATACGAAAACTAGGGGCCCCTACCCAAATGAGTGGCTCCGCTGTGGTGGCGGGGGTGGGGGGGGGGGGGGGGGGGGCGCGCCCCCTAAGATCATTAAATGCAGACTGTGAAAGAAAACTGTAAACAGTATAGTGTCTTATAATTATTATATTTCGGAGAAAATTGAGCGACACAGATTATTGATATCTTGCATGTTTGTATAATCTGCCTTTTTATACAGAGATCTTGTATATTGTTATTTAATGCAACAAGGTACTACTACTTTCGGAGTAAGTTGCCGAAAAATGCACAGTTGCACTGCAATTCGGCGTGAATATATTGCATGCATGAATTCGGGGGCGAATCGATTATAAGACATTATACTCCCTAGCGGACCGAATGAACGGAACGGATACGCTACAGCGTATCCCTATAGTATCCACATCGTATCCTCTCCGTATCATGCAAGACAAACTCATTAAAAAGGGAAGATGAACATTTAACTTGTTGGAATTCGAATTCTACGTGAAATTTTGCGTTGGAAGGTCCCGGAGTAATTGCAATAGTTTTTCTTGCAACGATAAAAACTTTAAAAAAATATAATACTTATCGACAACGTGCGCTGAAGGCGCCTTCAAGCACATCCATAATCGTTTAAGGAGTACTGCTTAAACGATGATGGATGCTTGATTATGGACGCTTGAAGTCGCCTTCAGCCCACGTTGTCGATAGGTATTATATTTTTTAAAGTCTTTATCTTTTCAAGAAAAACTATTGCAATTACTTCGTGACCTTCTAACCCAAAATTTCACGTAGAATCCGAATCTCGACAAGTTAAATGTTCATCTTCCTTTTTTAATGAATTTGTCTTGCATGATACGGAGAGGATACGATGTGGATATTATAAGGGATACGCTGTAGCGTATCCGTTCCGTTCATTCGGTCCGCTAGGGCTGTTTACAGTTTTCTTTCACAATCTGCATTTAATGTTCTCCCCCCCCCCCCCCAACCATCCACACCAGCCCAACCTTTTGGAAATTCACCCACTCATTTGGGTAGGGGCCCCTAGTTTTCGTATACGGTATGTTCCCCCTGAATGCTATCGACGATAATTTATTTCTTTTAATTTTTTCATGAAAAATATAATTTTTTTCGAAAAAGTAAAACTTTACCGAGAGTCTCTATATGCTTTAGAGTATGTATACACAAAATTAGACAAATTGGCTTCACCGTTTGGCCTGAATCCGACCCCGGGTTTTACACTCGATTTCCAGGGCCCTTAAGTGACCACCCAACAGTAGAGCGCGACTATAATGACAAAGATATATTGAAAAGCGACGATCGCAGGTTTCGGGGCGAAACTAACCTAAAGTGCATTTGTTATTTGTCGTGTTTTTGTGCCGTGCCAAAATCTTGTTGCGTTACGAACTATCCCGGTAATAAGCGTTGATTTCAGAAGAATTAAGAATTTGTACTCCTATGAATACCCGATTTTTCCTTTGTCTAAATATTTTTATTTTTAATGAATAAATCGTTTTATAACTTATACATTCGAAAAATATTATAATTTATATATCTTTATATTTTAATAATTTATTTAAATATGTTAAAAAATGCATTAATCCCTGATACCATTGAGGAGAATACATTACAGATGAAATCTATTCAAATGTGTGAATTAAAATAATTTTATCTCAGAGATAGGCTGACCATCCGTCCGGATTTCCCCGGATATGTCCTCATTTTAGGGCTTGTGTGAGTTGTCCTACAGGATTTTTTACTTTGTCCTGGTTTTTGTCCGGATTTTTCAAATGATAAATTTTTACTTTTTAATCATCTCTTGGACCTTTTTTTGTACAAAATTTTATCATTCAATGCTATCTAACCATCGACATTATACGCCAGTTGGGTAGCTAACACACCCAGCTGAAAATTCCTGTACAGGAACCTCGGAGAATCCTGCACATGTTCCTGTAAGGAAACTGCCCACGAACCTGCACAGGTAATCTTGACGGTTCATGTGTAGGAATTTGGCGAAGGAAACTGTACATGATCCTGCAAAGGTACCTGTATACAAGGTAAAGTTTGAATGATCCTGTACGGGTTCCTTCACAGAGTCAATTGAGGTGTGGGTTATGTACAGGAACATGTTCAGGATCCTATGCATGAAACTGCGTAGGAACTAATCCGCGAGGGTTCGCTAGTTGCTTGGCTCTCTCGATGGTGAGGAACGCAACTTTATAGCTGTAAACGACATAAGTTTTCGCGTTGGCTTTCTGCAAAGGACCCTATACGTGTTTCTGTATAGGATTCTTCCAAAGATTCCTTTGATGTATTTCTGTGAGGGATCCTATATACGTTTCTGTACAGGAACCTGCGCCTCAATTTTCTTCTCAATGGAATCTGTACAGGAAGCTGTACAGGATCATTCAAAGGTTTCTTTGTCGGTGCAGATTCCTGTGCAGGATCAAGTACAGTTTCCTTCGCCAAATTCCTGCACAGGAACCGTCAAGATTACCTGTACAGGTTCGTGTGCAGTTTCCTGTACAGGAACATGTGCAGGATCCTTCGAGGTTCCTGTACAGGAATTTTCAGCTGGGCAGCGCCACCAATTTGGAACTATTGGGAAGAAATTTGAATTTCAATTCAATATTTACAAAAAATCTTACAGGAAGCAATTAATTTCAAACCGAAGATTAAAATTTTTGATTAAAATGAATTGATATTCACTGCTTTCAATCTGCTAACGCAAAAAGTTTCTATATCCCTTGAACATTAAAAATCAGCTGGATTTAAAATCCTAGCTGCTCCCTTTCGCGATTTATGCGCATTTTTGGATTTTTGCATAACAACCTGCACTACAAAGCTTGCGTAATCGAGTTTATCAAGTACAACGCTTTTTTATGTTTACCGTTTTTCCAAAATATATCGAAAATAAGTTTGTGTTGCTTATTTTTTATATTTAGAAAATTTAGTTACTACTTATTACTAATCCCAGGACCAATGACGAGGACGTAGTGGCTGAATGGTCTTATTTTGGCTTTTTTTTTCCTTTTTATCTTTTTTTGTATTTTTATATATTATATATTGAATGGTATATATAATAAATTATATATTTCATAGTATGGATAAATTTAAATAAGTGTTTTTTAACTATATTTAGAAATATAGATTAGTTAGTAATGTTTAAAATTATAAGTGAAGCGAAGAAAATTCTATTACTGCTTTTAATTTCTGTAAGGAGTATGATTTATGCTGTATACATGTTACCTTTTAACGTGCCCAGAATTTAAAAAAAATAACGATTTTCCGCTTTGCTCTGACCAATGCCCTAATTCATTATTGTTTTCTATGAAACGTAAACTTTCTTTTACGTGAGTAAGAATTACGTGCAATTTTAGTGTTTCGGAAAGTTTATCGATGCTTTTCAGAGCTTGATCTAATTCATTGATGTAAGTATCAGGTAAAAGTTCAACTTTTCCAGAGGTAAAACAACAATGAACAATTTTATTCATTGCTTTATAAGCAGTGACATCCCGTGTGGAAAAATATCGTGGCTAGTCTTAAGTAGAGAGATGGTCTGGCTGGACCGAATCGAGACCGTCTACTTAAGACGGTCTGACAGGGTGTTGGCCAGGACCCTCTCAGACGGACTCGATTAACAAATTTTCAAAGTGTCATCAAGACGGTCTGGCTTGGCCCCTCTCAGACGGTCTCGAATGAAAATGCCTAAGTGCTATCGTGACAGTCCATGTTGCCGTATGTACAGTGAGATTCATATATGCCTTATATCCGGCTTGAAGTTAGGTTTCAAAAATATGATGGATTTCTATATAAATTAAATTAAACAATTGACTATTTACTTAGAAAATCATCGCTTTTTCGAAACCCAACTTCATACCAGAGGGAAGGCATTTATGAATTTCAGTGTACACAGGTTTAGAAGCAGTCAGCAACAAGATTTTGTGATAAAGTTTTTGTGCCATTAAATAGAACCATGGGCGAGAAGGTGAGAGGAAGAAAAAAAGAAAGAGGGGAAAAAGGTAATATAAATTTTTCTAGTTTTGGCTCATTTTCAATTGATCAAAATCAATTTAGTTTATGTTAATTGACATCCTCGCAGAAGTCGTATTATTTTCGGGCCAGAAAAATACGAGAAAATCTGTGAGGATATTTGAATTCCTTGAGGAAATCCCCGGGTCCGAGAATTAATCCTCATAGAATTCCTCGAGGAATTTTAAAATCCTCGTGGAGACCATTGTGTTTTATTCATCCGAAATAAGCACAAGGATTTTCTTGAGTATTTTTTCAATAGGGTTTCATTTTAGTATATTTGTATCAAGAAAATAATTCGTATATGTGTATTAGGTACAATATCTTCACGAGAAAAAAGTCGAACAATTTCAAATCCAAAACATAAGGTTCAAAAATAATTTTATTTTATTTCAATTCAGGCAATAAATCGTATGAAGATAAACTAAGGAAGTACCAGGTTGTACTCTTCATGCAATCGAACAATGAAGATGATGAACAAACTACAGAGGACAATCAAGTTGATTTCGTTCCATATCACTGGCTGAGAGTTGACGATGAGGATCGAGTTTTTTTCTGTATCCTCCTCCACCATACACTAAAAAAACGATCAATAAAGAAGACATCACCAGAGACTCCTCAAAGGATTGAACATGATACCTTTTAATATTTTTCATTTTTATGTTCTATTATATGTTAATATTAATATTTCGAAATATAGTATAATTAGATACTATTTCTTTAATTATAGTAATTTTTCCCTCTTCTTTCTATATGGTCTAATCTAGACCACTGCGTTAACCGTCAAGCTAGCGGCTAATTAGCTGGTCTAGTCTGGACGAGCTCCCAACGGCTGGTCAGCTCCGTCTAGTCTAGACCATTTCATGGTTAAGGCATTACACTTCCGGCCAGCGGCGCTATTAGACCGTCTGTCCAGCGCTTGGACAGACACAAGACGGCCTGGCCAGTGCCCGGCCAGCACCCCGAAATTTTTCCACACGGGCATGTTACTGCTTATAAAGCAATGAATAAAATTGTTCATTGTTGTTCTACCTCTGGAAAAGTTGGACTTTTACCTGATGCTTACATCAATGAATTAGATAAAGCTCTGAAAAGCATCGATAAGCTTTCCGAAACACTAACAATTCACGTAATTCTTACTCACGTAAAAGAAAGTTTACGAATCATAGAAAACAATAATGGATTAGGGTATAGGTCAGAGAAAAGCGGAAAATCGTTATTTTTTTAAATTCTGGGCACGTTACAAGGTAGCACGTATACAGCACAAATCATACTCATTAAAGCTATGAAAAGCAGTAATAGAATTTTCTTCGCTTCACTTATAATTTTAAACACGATTAACTAATCTATATTTCTAAATATTGTTAAAAAACACTTATTTAAATTTATCCATACTATTAAATATATCATTTATTATATATACTATTCAATATATAATATATAAAAAATACAACAAAAAAAACATAAAAATACAAAATGGGGCCATTCAGCCACTACGTACTCGTGGTTGGTACTGGGCTTGGCTAAAAGTGGTAACTAAATTTTCAAAATGTAAAAAATAAGCCACACAAACTCATTTTTGATATATTTTGGAAAAACGGTAAACTTGAAAAAGCGTTGTTCTCAATAAATTCTATTACGCAAGCTTTGTAGTACAGGTTGTTATGGAAAAATCTAAAAATGCGCATAACTCGCGAAAGGGAGCAGCTAGGATTTTAAATCCAGCTGATTTTTAATGTCCAAACGATATAGAAACTTTTTGCGTTAGCAGATTTTGGATCCATTTTAGTCAAACTTTTTCAGTCTTCAAGCACACCGTGAGTTCGCGTGTCAGGCGGTGCTGTTGTCAAAGTCACAGAGGTATCCTACAGGCGTACAGTACTGGTAGCTACGGCCGTCAGAAGTGGAATAGGGAATAGAAACAGAGGGAAAATCGACAACGTGGACCTGTCTTTTTCTAAGGAAGCTGATTGGTTCTGTTCTACTTATCTTCCATCTGCTTTCATAGAAAAGGATCAATCCACCAATCGCCATCCTTCCCACGTGAAAAAATTCTACGGAAAGCGTTCTACGGAAATTCCACATGTAAATTCCATACGGAAATTCTACACCCAGTGGGCAAAAAAATTAAGGATGGTCTAGAGACGTCTTCGGGATATCCCTAAGACGTATTTTGGAACATGTCTTTTGGACATCCTAGGGATGCTCTTAAGACGCCTAATGTCAGTCCGAAAGATGTCCCGAGGACGTCCTATGTCTGCAAGACGTCTTTAGGACATCTTTAGGACATTAGACGTCTTAAAGACGTTGTTTGGGCTGACATTGGACGTCCTAGGAACGTCCCAAGGACGTTCTTGGGATGTTCATATTTTTGTGCCCACTGGGCAAACATTTCTACAAACTAATTTTGGACTAAGTTTGACTTCTGATGATGAGCTGCGCTCGCGGAAATCACATTCCAGGCATCACACCCTTGCACCAGGTATCCGAATAACACCCGGTAAGAAGAGGAGAATTCAAAAAAATTCAGAATCTGAATTCCCATTAATACGTGAATTTTCCTCCACCGAAAGTTCCACCAAAGAATAGAAAAAAAAACAAAACCTATTCGTTTTAATCGACTTAGAAAAATTTAATGGAAGTGTATTGGAAGGAATTCAAAAGTAGAGGAACGCAAAATAAAGAATAGAAAGAAAGAGAATAATGTCACTTTGAAGAGGCAAAAGCTAGTCCTTTTAATCGACTCAGAAAAATGTAATGGACGCGTATTGGGAGAAATTAAAAAGTGGAGAAATGTTACTTATATTATTATCCTTTGATTGGACTTGGATTCTGCCTTGTTCTTCAGATTTTTGTTAATTTTTGAATGGTATTTTGAAAAAGAACTTAAATAGAGCGTGTACGAAAAAACAATTATAAAAAAATAGCGCAAAAAGACCCGTTGACAGGGAAAATAATATTTTACTTTTTGACATTTGAGAGACGCGTCTTCTTACAACGGCCCGTTGAGTTAGACTGGCATCATCATTGTCATGTGACACGTGTGTCTGTTGGACACGGTGATCGTCTGAGGTCTTTAGGTTTGTCTTGACTGGCGAAAAATTGTGAGTAGGCTATTCTATTGTTTTCGACCCATACAATCTGAAAATGAATTCCCCAAAATCGTAGCTGCTCCCCTTTTCAAGATATAGTCGAAAAATCTCATTTTTTATTATTTGTATTAAAAATGATGCATTAAAATGGAAAAATAAAGTTTAATGTGTAATTTTGACACAAATAGTAATCATTGTTATTACATAATAATATATTCAATGAATATTGTTTGGAAACTACATAAATGTACATGATTGCGAACGGACATGTATTATAAACTATCTGTCTGACTATATTTTTTCTATATTATAATCTATTTTATAAACTGCTATATTCTAAACTTTCTTTAATAATAATTATGATACGACCGAAGTTGTTGAAATATATGTATCAAAGCGAGATTTTAGAATTTGAGACCGGACACGATAATGATAAAAAGAGGTTTCGTGCTGTTTTTGCAAATACTGAAGAATTATTAAATCATGTAGTAGAAAAGCGAAATATTACCGGAGATTACCGTGTTAAAATTATGGCTGATGGCGGACAAGGCTTATTTTAAAATTTGCATGTCTGTGATAGCTGATGCACCAACATATCCTTCATTGGAAAAAAGGAAAAAAGTAGTTTATAACGAAACAAACACCACAAATAACTGGACTAGTGTAAAAAATTAATAATAGTTTGTATTGGGCCAGAGATAAAAGAATCATATGCAAAATATCAAAATTCTCTTTGATTTGATAATACAGTCAACTTTCTTTTATTCTACAGTTCGGTTATTCTACAGTTCGCTTATTCTACACCCCCTATACACGCTTATTCTAATTTGCGCAGTTTCTTGATCTCCCACCACGGTCCCTGTACGGGATGTACAGCCACGTCCGCATAAGAAGGTGACCAATTAAAAAAAGAGGCCCGAAGAGCGGGAAGCTTTGAATTGAGTATTTTTTCACGACGTCATGTGAATACGTTTGACGACGTTCGAGAAAATATTATAAACGTAAAAGTCATAAATGTACAAATAGTAATATTTCTCAAGTGTAGAATATATTTTCTCAATTATGTTCCATTCTTTTGTCGATTCACGACCTTTCAGTTTCACGAAATAAAATAGCCTAAATTTCAGCTGAGTCGTACTCTAACCTCAAATTTCGGACAGTTGCTTGTATTTCGTGAAACTGAAAGGTCTCTAACCGATAAAAG
>CAKNWW010204716.1:0-16024 GCA_932074435.1 Andricus kollari
TCTGCTGGATTGAGATCGGAGACTGAGGGATTTCTTTTTGCCTGTCAAGACGGCGTTATAGACACCTTAGTTTACCGCGAGCGCATAATGAATATACCTGTAGGCGATACTAACTGCCGAGCGTGTAAGCAAGAGCCAGAAACACTTGGGCATGTTCTCAGTGGATGCTCAAAGTATGCACGTTACGGGTACATCGAGAGACACAATGCGGCTCTAAAAGTGTTATATTACCATCTTAGGCACTTCTATGATATTGATCTCTTGCCCGTCTTGCCATACGCCCAGGGGGAACTCGAGTCTTTTGTGGAGAATGATCAGTGTAAGATCTACTGGAATTTCTCATTCTCCACCACTCAACGTATCAGTGCTACGAAGCCTGATATTGTCCTCCAAGATCTGAAGACCAAGATCATTTACGTGATTGAATTCTCGGCACCAGCCGATGGTAATATCACGGCAAAGGAGGAAGAAAAACGGGTGAAATATCAAGCACTTCTTTTCGAGCTTAGCAGGCTGTACCAAGGCTACAAAGTCCATCTTGTAGTTCTCATAATCGGCTGTCTTGGAGGTATGAAAGCTTCATTTCTTAGCCAACTCAACAAGATTCCGGCTTGCCAGCGTCAGGCTCATTCCATCGCAAACCGGATGCAAAAGGCTGTTCTTCTGGGATCACTTCATCTGGTCCGTCAACACTGTTCCTCATAACATTCTACAAAGCTTGGTAGCTCTAAAAAAGTATCCAGAGGTGAAACCTTCATCTCCAACTGTCCCGTCTGCCGCGTAAGGTCATCCGCGGCTAGAGACCTGACTCCAAGGAACAGTGTTGCACGATGTTATCTCGCGTAAATTTCCCGCTCTTGCTTACCTTCTAGGACAGAAGGAGCAGAAGTGGATGACGTAAACGTTCCAGTTGCGTCGGGATTGGTTGCTTTAAGGAACCATGATCGTAGCTTCCGGAGCCTACAACTTCTCATAATAATAATTTACGCTTGCGCAGACGATACATGTGATATATAAGCCTTCGCAAACGTAATCTGTGGCTTCTACTCATGCGCATACGTTGTCTATGGTATATACGCCTGTGCAGACATTACCTACGGTATATACGCCTGCACAGACGTTACATGCGGTATCTACGCCTGCACAGCCGTTACCCATGGGACTATATGAACTCCTATCTTATACTACACGATTAAAGCCTGGTGACCTTCTCAACATACAGCACCAACCAAATATGTCTCTCTCGGTTCCAGTTCTGTCCCTATACTCCCCTTTATTAATCGCAATTTGGTGGGACTGACGTTATAAATAGACTCTCCACCCTAAGACGACCAGCTACTTTAAAGTTTGAGGCGCTGAATGGAGACCTGGTGTTTGGAATGCTAGAGTGGTGAATGATCTTAAGGTGAGAGAATTACGAGAAACTATGCACGTGAGATGGAATCATGGCCAGGAGTAGATAGTGAATCACATGGTAGCCAAGGGGTCGGTTTTTTTATGAATGAGAGAGCAAGTCAGCATGTCAGGGATAATAGATTTGTATCTCCTAGATTGTTGTGGGTTGGAATGAAAATAGGAATCAGAAGATTATTTACCATAGCGTGCTACGCCCCAGTTGATGGTGATGTGAGCGAAGTAAAATACGCCTTTTGGGACACTTTATATGGTACCATCAATACTTTCGATCATGGTGAAAGAATCATTCTACTAGGAGATATGAATGGATGGGTTGGCGTCCAAAGTCAGGACAAAGAAAGGGTGCTGGGCAATTTCGGGGATCCAAGAACAAATGGTAACGGACAAAGAATAGTAAAGATTGGGAAAGGGCTTATTTAATAAAAATACTTGGTTTAGGGATAAAATTATCCATATTTATACCTGGTGTAGAGGAGATAGTATAATTGACTTTGTTGTTGCGGATGAAAGACTAAGAGAGCTAGTAAAAGATACAAAGGTAATGAGGGGTTCTGAATGCAATACATTCTAGTCTCCAAAATAAACTTGGGTCAGGGATGGAGAATAAAGAGAACCACAATCATGATGGAGAATCTACAAAAAACGGGATTGCGAATAGTTTTTCAATTTAGGATAAACGAACGTATAGATAAGGCAACTTGGAAGGCGCTAATAAACGATAAAGATATATAGGGCGCATCGACTATGATCCGGGATGTCATTAATAAGAGTGCGACTAAAGTGTGTTGTACTGCGGTTGTCGGAATAATGTAGAGATTGTAAAGAAAGAAGCGTATAACAGAAAGTTGAACATCACGGGCCTTAGCGATGAGGAGAGAAATATAATTAAAATAAATTATTACAGACACCAAAAGAGGAAAGTAAAACTACTAGAAAAGGAGGGTTAAGATAAAATCAAAACAGAAGAAGAGAAGAAAATGCAATACGATTTTGAAAGAAACAAGAAACTGTTTTATAAATGGGCGTTGATCAATATGAAGGGAGGAATCAGTACAGAGTTAGTCAGCATGATAAATAGCAAGGGTGAAATCCGGTATGATACGGACGAAAAATCAAAATTTGAATTTTCAAGAAAAGGGCTTAATCGATTTGTTCCCTTCTTGGCTCAAAATATCTCGGCAATATTAGATGACTGAATCCTGCAGAGAGTTTTTGTTCATTAAGAATTTTCAATAACCCTAGAGACAAAAAAACTTTATTTGCACTACAAAAACCTCTATATCAGGTTTAGTTTTTGTTTGACACAAAAGTTTGTGGGTACTTTTTTACTACATATTTGATGTGTTACAGCGTACACATAATTAAAATTTTGTACTACAAAAAAAAAATCCTAAAAAATCAAAGTTTGAATTTTAAAAAACAGTGGGTTCGATCGATTTTTTTGATTTTTCACTTGCATTGAGTAAGAAGTCTAATTTGAATTGGATTGAGGCTCGCCGTGTCTGATTTTAGGCGTATAATGAGGAACTTTAAAAATCGTTAGGCTCTTGGTGTAGACAGTATTAACGCTGAAATTCATAAATACGGTGGCTACTACATACCTCACAGGTTGGTGGAAATGATATGAGTTTGAGAGTAAAGAAAAAAGTTTTCTGTTCATTTGTTCACCAAGAAAAAGCATTTGACAAGGTGGATAGAAGTGGACTTTGGGAAGTCCTGAAAGAGTCCGGTGTCAATGGGTGGCTCCTACAAGCAATACAAACAATATATGATGGTAGCAAAGCAAGTATAAGGGTAAATGGGAAACTGAGAGACGGTTCGATGTTATGCAAGGTGTTAGGCAAGGATGCGTTATGTCCTCATGGCTATTTATTATATTCATGGAAAAGTATCTGAGTATGGCCCTCTTCGACGAAGAAGGTGTGGATCTCGGGACAGTAAGTGTACGTGGGTTAGCGTTCGCAGATGATAAGGTTGTTACGGCAGAGTTAATCGAAGACTTGCAAAGAATTTTGAGCAAACTGAATACAAGTATGAAGAACATTGACCTCACATTTAACGTAAATAAAACAAAATAGGTGGTGTTTGAAGGAAAGGGTGAGATAACAATATGCAACATTGTCCTAAACGATGTGAGAATAGAACAAGTTGATAAGTGCGTATATCTTGGTAGCCTATTCACAAATAAAGGAAAGATAGATGGTGAGATAGATAGACGTATAAACGAGGGTAAGAAGGTTATCGGTGAAGCAGAACCCATTACCAGAAGTAAAATCGTACCAAGTAAAGCTAAAAGGGCAATGTTCAATTCTTTATTCATACAGACTGTACTGTACGGTAGCGAGACCTGGACCTTCCAAGAAAAGGACAAGGATAAAATTATCGCGATTAACATGCAATTCCTACGCATGATGTGCGGTAAAACGCTGATGAAAAGTAAAAAAAAAGTGAAGCTGACGAAACAAGTGTATCAAGGTAAATTAAATGGCAGTGCGCCCAGAGGCAGACCGCAAAAAGAATGGTTAGAATGTGTGAATGAGACCCTAACTCGAAGAGACATAAGAAGCCATAGAAACACAAGAGCTTGCATGAGAAAATGCATGGACCTGAAGGAAGCGAAGTAGGTATGCTAAGACAGGAAAGTATTTACATGATGACTTTGTGAGGCTCTTCACTTGGGGTGATCGCTAGAGAGATTGATCAGCAACCTGGATTGGAGCAGTGTAGGGGAACGAACATGTTGTTCAAATAAACAACACGGGAATCATAGATCAATCTAAAAAATCTATACCCCCTCCCCCACATTACTCCCTTCCTCACCGAGTGAGTCACACTTAGCCCGAAAGGGATATGGCTTAATGGTACAATAATATATTATTATTTTAATATTTCGGATGAAACAATCGGCAAATCGGATTAAAAATTCTTTCGAAACAGACAGACCTGTTGGTAACAACCATTTTTCTGACTCAGGGAGCTTGAAATGTCGATAATTGACGAAAACTAGATAGTTCCATGTTCCCACAATTCTATAATACTTTCCATCAGAAATGATGGGAATCTAAAATTCTAATTTCAGGCCAAACTATGGGTGCTATCAAAAAATTGCTAACAGAAATTTTGTAAGCCGTTTTAGGGCGAAAAACTTTGCTGTTGCACCTTTCATCGTATTTTTTATTGCATAGCTATAAATTTTAACTATTGATTTTCCAATGGCTCTTCCATTTTTAGAAATCAGAGAAGAAAACGGTTAAAGGGGATGTTATAGACCTACTATTTATCGGGTTTAGCATGGTTTCGTGGAAAAGTTGAATTTTTAATTTCCCTATTTTTATTTTTCATGGCTAAAACCATAAATATTGGCGGCATATGGCTGACTAAAGAACTTGAGCTGTGTTTTTGGATCATAAAACAATGTTCAAAGAAAATTCTGATAATATAACTCCTTCGACAGCAATTGTGCCGTCAGACTACTGACAGACCGATAGACAGACAGATAGACATGTTCGCAAAAACGTCGAGAATTTACGAAAACTGGATAGGTCCAAATTCACACAAATTTAATACCTTCCATAATAAATTATAAGAATGTGAAAAATTCTACTTTCACGGCCAAACTATAGCACAACGGGGCCAAACCGAAAAAACCCGGACGAAAGTCCAAAAAGTCAAAAAATCGTCTTCAAATTGACGACACGGGGGTTCTCGGGGTCGCTAATCACGAATCTGAACTCAAATTGGCAAACATTCAAGGTGGCGGATCCAATATGGTGGACACGATTTTGAAAATTTACATAGATTCTGCCCAAGATTGGTATATGGGTATTTTTGGGGTCGTTGATTGCGAATCTGAAGTCCGAATGGTAAAATTCGCAACACTTATTATTAATTTATTTTTTATTCTTCAATTGAAACCAAAAAAAGATGAATAATGGTTTATTTAAATAGATTTATAGTACATTTTTCAATTAATCAGCTTTGATTTACACATTAAATAAAAATTATTCCGTGATTCGACAATCGAAATAAATATACTCACATATTGCACGGTTTGTAATTCAGTACAAAAAATCTTCTTCATCAGCAGCTCCGCTTCTGGTGCGTGCGCTGTCGTACGGACTGTTTATTAGGGCGGAGTGAAAATGATCGAATTAGAAAATCGTTTGAGCTACGCGAAAAAAATTTGTGTGTTGACATCCGAAAAAAGTAAAAAAAACAAATTTTTAAAATCGGTTGATATCTTCTGTTATCTTTTTTGATTTGAAAATGTCAAAAAATTTCCCAATTGCTGCAAAAATTATAGCCAATTTCTTCTATGTACAGTTTTTGCTAGAGAATAATAATAAAAAATTATATATTAGAGAACAATTTTTATGCTCAATTTAAAATTGTTTTAAATGGCCAAAAAACATGTTCTTTTAGATTGAGTCAAATGCACAGATTTACAAAAAAAAGTTGAATATGTCAAACCTGAAATTTGCATAGGAATGTCTGCATAGGACTCTCTAAATCTGAATCAGTGAAAACTCACTAATTGTCAGTGAAATCTCACTGATTCAAATAGCTAGAATCCGGTCACAGACAACCAGTGAAAAGTTACTTATTCATTCAGTGAAAGTTTCACTTTTGAGAGTTGGCATCACTGCACCTCGTCAATTTAGCAGTCATAATAAAATAAGATTTTAGTAAATTCAATGAAATAATCATAGTAAAAACTTAAAATCCATAAATTTGATCAAATACTAAAAAATGTGAAAAAATTTGATGCTTCTAAATGACAAAAAACCTCACATATTTCTTTACTTTCAAGATTCGACTGTCACGTACACACGCGTCAAGTAAGTACTTTTTATACGAGTTATAGTATATTTTTCCCGCAGTAAATTCAGCACACTTATAGTCCGAAAATTTACAAATTTATTTTTTAACAAAATTATTTTTGCTACTTTAGTAAAAGAATAACAACAACGCTTTACTTTAAAACTTAGGGGTTATGTCTCGCATGATTTACTTTGGTGTTACTGAATTGATTAGTGAAAAGTCCGGAATCACTTATCAATCAGTGGAATGTCCAACTACTATTTCAATCAGTGAATTTTTCACTGATTCATATTTAGAGAGGACTCAATCCAAGAGAAAATGTTTTTTGGCCATTTTCAAAAAATTCTAAATTAAGCAAAAAAATTGTTCTCTAATTTATAATTTTTTATTATTATTCACTAGAGAAAACCGTACATAGAAAAAATTCTTCATAATTTTCGGAGAAATAGGGAAATTTTTTGGCATTTTCCAAAATTTGAATTTTCAAATCAAAAAAGAGAACAGAAGATGTTAACCGATTTCAAAATTTGTTTTCTCACTTTTTTGGGAGGTAAACCCACACATTTATTTCGCTCAGCTCAAACGATTCGACTAAATTGATAATGTACACTCCGTCCTACTGTTTACTCTTCAGAGAGCGAGAGCGTTATTCACGCAACGCATACATTTTTTCACAAAAAATTCGATTAAAATTAGGCGGGCAGATATGGGCAGCTGAAATTAAAATATTTCATTCGCAATATGTTATTCTACAACCTCTAATCATTTTTAAGACTTAACATTGCGTAGCATTTTACTATTTTACTTTAAAACGACCAATTTTTTTAAAGGTTAGATTGAAAATCACATGCGCTATTCTTCTTCTCATAATTTTTTGCTTATTACAATACTATTTTATAAATGGTTATAATATTTTACTTACTTCTAGGAGTTGATTCCATTTTTTATGAATGGAATTGATAATTCCAACAATTTAGGTTTTCGAAACACCCACGTCTCCTTTTCTCTCTTCTGAACGTACTACTCAGTGCTCGCACGAACGCTACATTTCAAACTAACCTCAGCACTGCCCAAGTCGAGTTGGGGGCCTATTATGAGTGAAGTCGATTTCACTAGGGACTACTGTAGCCGATCCTAAGTCGAAAAATCATAATTAAAAACTTTTATTTTTTGGACTTTCGTCCGGGTTTTTTCGGTTTGGCCTCACTGTATATAGGTGTTATCAAAGAACGGTTAACACCAATATTGTAGGTCTTGTTGAGGTGAGAAACTTTGCTGTTGTACCTCTTGCCGATTCTTAAAACACCAAACTTAATCCGTATAAGCTTTACCCGTAGAGGTTCAGATATAGAGATTATATGTAGCATTCACTCAGAGAAAAAGTTGTTTTGAAACAAAAGCATTGCATTCGAACCACTTGAAAATCATTTTTACACAACCGATATTTTTTTTGCTACAGGATTACGTAAAGTTTGTAGGAAAAGGATAATGTTTGCTGCAAAAAGATTCTTTTTGAGATAAATGAAAATCCTCGAAAACCTTAAGTTTAAGAGGAACTTCCATTTGTGTCAAGAAACATTCTTTTGACACAAGAGGAAATTTTTCTGAGTGATTTGAAGGTTCAATACCTAATTCAAATTCGTTCTTAGACTTTAATATAAAAAACCGAAAAAAAAACGAAACGCTTAGCCTCATTTTACGGTACTTATATAATATCGTGATATTTTCAACGCTAAACTTAAGTTATGTAAAAGAAATTAAAAATATTACAGGGTTAGTTACGTGGTGCGAGTTAACGCAGGCCAGTTTCGTTCTATCAACTGCCTTACATTATGAAAGAGATTATGCGAGTAACCACTACCTACTCCCTTATCCTCCTTATTTCGCTTCTTCGCGAACTTGGATGTAATAACGAACTCCGCTTAATTATGCATTTTCGCTCCAGAGCTTAACGAACGATCGTCTGTCTCCCTTCGGTCCACTATTTACACGGGATTAACAAATTAAGTAAACTAAGATTATTGAGTCATGAAAAAAGTTAATCAGAAAATATCTGATTCGGTAAACTATCTTTTTTAGTTTTCCTAATTTATAAAAATGTAAGAGTTTAATTACACCAATAGTGGGCCCCTATCAGCAGTTGGCCTTTCCATACATTTCTCGTATGTGAATATTAAATAAGAAAATACATTTTTAACTTGTCTCTTACATAACGTTGCTTCACACATAAAGTTGAATATACCATAAAAAATTGTGAAGCCTATTTTTATGATAATTTTTCACGTTTACATTTTTTTATACATTTAATAATTTCTAAAGCGTTTACAATATATTTTTAATATGTGTATGATAGGGTCTAAAATGTCCAGAACACATACAAATGCATTTAATTATATTTTAACCTGTCAATCATTTTTGATATAGTTTTGAAAATTGGGTAAGTGAACCTTATACGGATTCCAGATCACCGCCGTGTTTTCTCATTAAACTTTATTTTTATAAGAATAAAAATGTTATGTAAAGGAAAATTCAAAATACAATATATTTATAGAATGTAAATCAAACAAATAAAAAAGAACAGTGAACCGAAATAAAGTTTTACCCATAATCCAAGGCTTCTAAATGCTAAGACGTGTTAATTATTATTTTTTTTGTAAAAATGACAAATGAGTTACGTAAAAGCAATCATGATGAAAATAAAATAATGGTAAAAATCACTGAAAATAATTGTAACCTAATTTTATTTAGAATCCTAGCCTTAAAAGTAAAAAACCACCCTCTATAGGAGGCGACAAATATAAAATTTGCTTTTTTATACACCTTAGATATTTTCGGCCTTGAATGATTAAACATGACATTCAAATTGTTAACATGTGCGTCATTGGTAGAAAACTACGCTCAAACTTCAGAAATATTGACTAAATATTTTTCATTTTTTGTTTCAAAATAATTTAGAGAGAATTTGAGTTCCAGATTTGGGCATTTAAACTACATTATTATTAAAAATAAGATCACATTATATAAACTAATACAAACTACACGGAAAAAATAAGTCTTGGAAAATTTCCTAGATTAGTGCTGGACTTTTGGACAAGCCATCATTTTTATAAAGTCTCGTATTCTTCCTGTAAAGGGGTTATAAATTTTCATGGAAAAATTATATAAAGTCATGAAAGTTTTCAAGCACAGTCAAGGAAAAACAGTTTTGGAACTTTTATCCGAAAGATTACAAAAAAATGTATACTGTCTGCGAGAATTTTCAGAGGCGCGCTTAGTGGCAAATTCACATTGGTATGAATATAGTACACCCTGAACGAAGACTCAGTACTCCCAAAACTCAGATCTTTTCGCACTACGCATGCGTTAAGTCGGCAACCAGATTTGTTACCATTGGCTTGCTTATTTAAAATGATTAAATGTGCAAATAAATTGTTTACAACTAAAAGTAATTGTAAACCGCATAGAGATATTAAGAATGATTTAAAATTAATGATTATTTATGATAAAAAAGGTATGCCTTCCTTTGAACTTAAAATCGGTCATTTATTTTTACAACTGGTCGAATGAAGGATTTAAATCTCCAAGATTTAGATGAGGTGACAAATTGTATTCACTTACTACCTTATTCCGCTAGACATCAAATTCCTTCAACAAAGTTGCACGATTGTTTCTTAAACGAACATTTACAGGCTTCACAATTTGTAGTGGTATCAAGTATTCCTACGTCGTTCTCAATCTTCGCGATATTACTTATAATACACTTATTTCTATTCAAAATAAATTAGAAGACGTTTATTATCACATTGCAAAAAACTGGATGTAAGCAGATTCTATTTTTAAGTGCGTACTTCTGCATATACAATATTTATAAAAATATTGAAATAAAATATAAGAATGTGTCTCATAATAGAATAAAATGTGTTTTGTTTCATTCCAAATACATTTACATTAAAGCCGTCTTCACATTTATAATTTTAATAAATAAATAAAAAGTTGTTCAGAAGTTAATCGAGTCAACACTAATGCTTCTTGAAGCACTGAGAGGTCCTCGAGATATTACGAAAATAATTTCCTTATTTATTTAACAAAATTTATTATTCTGATATAGAATCCTAAATACTTTTTGTGGATTGCTGTTAAAATTGCTATTTCTCATCCAAAATTGTATTTAAAATAACCATATTTTTAATAACATTCTACAAGAAGTATTTTTGAATCTATCTCAATAATTTTTTCATCTTTTATAAGTGTAAACCCAAGTAAGTTTTTGCCCAAATTAAAAATTTTGTTTATCAATAATTTATTCATATAATTTGGTAAATACATCATTTTTAATCAAATAAATTGTTTATAGTTTAATTTTTCGTTGATTTGTTATTAATTTCTTCAATCTAGAATTAAACTCCTTAACTTCAAAAATAAAAATAACAAAATTTAATTTTTAAACCGAAATTTTATGATTTTATATTTTATATATATATTTTTTATATTATATTTTATATTTTTTCCATAGAATCGAACGGTGCAATTAGTTTTTATGTTATATCTCACAAATTTGAAACCCTTATTTGAACAATTTTAGTTTAAATAAATAAAAAACATATTTTTTCACGTAAAATCATCCCTTGCTCAAAAAATAATTTTTCGTAAAAAATTGCATTTTCCAATCATTTAAACAAAAATTGTTTAAACAATGTAATTAATTTGTTATGCAAAGTCAGTCTGGCAGCAAGTTGTAAAATTCGCAGCCCTCACATAGATTATTTTTACGTGGCCATGCAGTTTTCAGCTGTAACACACGGCCAAGATGTTTTAACGTATTTTGAAACCGAATGTTTAGCCGAGTGGCTTGAAGGAGTTGCGTTGGTCTAGTCTAAACCCTAGAGTCTAGAGGATTGGTAGTTCTAATCCCCGCAGCGTGCGTCTGATTTTTCAGAGCGTAAAAAGCGTGCGATTAATATAAGTAGTAATTGTGTGTGTTATATATTATGTTTAAATAAATATATAAGTTAATGGTAATAATATTATAAATTTAAAAAAGAATTTTTTATTATTTTTTTTATTAGCATAAACGGCTAGCTTGACAGTCTATGAACCCTTTCTTGACTGTCTTCGAGAATTTAATATTGGAGTGTTGAACGGTTTACAAATTTTTCTGTGATATTTTGTAGATGGAGTCTAGGAGTGCTTCACTGACTATGTTGGACGCAATCTAAGAAGTCTTATATTTCTTCAAGCACTATTTGCATGATTTTCCAATACGATATTTTCAAATTGTCAAATGCTTTTAGACCTATACCAAAGTCACAGACTCGGTCAATGAAAATATCCAGCACTTTTTTTTGCGTGTAGAGTACTTATCTTGGAAGGAAAAAAAACACCTTTTGTAAAGGATAGCAGTTTCTATTTTGTTACATTCTGATTCTAATGAGAAGGTATTGAATTTATGTAAAATTTGTCTTAGTCGGTTTTGATCAAATCTCTACGTTTTGAGACCCCCTGAGCTAGAAAAAACGATTTTTACCAAGGTCTGTCTGACTGTAGTCTGTTTGTAGTCACGACAACTTTCGAAAAAATGATCAGATTGGATTCAGCTTTGGCACATTTTTTTAAAGTCCTAAAATAAAAGGAGAAGTTCGTTAGCCAGCTATTTTCCATAAATATCATGTAGTTGGAGCATTTTCA
This sequence comes from Andricus kollari, assembly GCA_932074435.1. Lineage (NCBI taxonomy): Eukaryota > Metazoa > Arthropoda > Insecta > Hymenoptera > Cynipidae > Andricus > Andricus kollari. Next base: position 11,923 of record CAKNWW010204716.1, read on the forward strand.
AAATTTTTGAAATAATTTTTTTTTTTTAACTTCAAAGCTCTATGTACAGCAATTCGTAGCACTAGAAAATCTGAACAATTTACCCTTACGACTTTTTTCGATTAAAAGAAAACTATCAGAGTAATAGCATTTTCAAAATACAAAAAAACTGACGGAAATCAACATTGTAAGCCAAACAACGCACAATATGAAAAAAAGTCAAGAAAAGAAAAATTCATTATTACAAAAGATTAACACAGTAAATATATGTGTGAAGTTTTTTGAAGGTGTGTTTTTTAATTTTTGGGACTGATTCTGCTAAATAAATCGTTCTCTAATGCAAGGTTGTGAAGCAGATTTATTTAAAAATCAAAGAATCTTACGAATGACTTAAAAAATAAACAAAATATAATGTAGCTATTGCCTTCTTTGTGTAACACCCTTGTGTGCATGAGGTGGTATTGATTTTTAATGTCCCAGCTGCTTTTTGTCACATTATAGTAAAACAGTTACGCACTTTTCGCCAAAAGACAACGGGCTGTATAGCTTGAGCGCCAGGGGTGCCCTTTTTGGAGCTCCCTGCCTCTTTATAAACTTATGGCCCAAAACTGGAATATAAAATATTTAAGTGATATTTCTGAAGTAATCCTGAAACTTTTCGTTTGCGAAATTATGTAAGGAACTGTGAACGAAGCAAAATATCGTTCTAAGGGGCAGTTTTTAAACGTTCAAGGGTAGTTTTCTACCACTGGCATATATATCTAAATTTTAAGAAGGTCATATTCAATCATTTATGTCCAAAAATATGTAAGGTGTATAAAACAGCACACTATGCATTTTCGACCCCCTTTATAGAGTGCTTTGTTTTCATTTTTAAGGTTAGTATTCTAAATAAAATTAGGGTACAATTATTTTCAGAGATGCTGACCATGATTTTATTGTCATAATTATTGCTTTTACGAAACTCATTTGTCATTATTACATAAAAAATATAATTTACACTTCTTACCATTTAAAGGCCTCGGAACATAGATTAAAAGTTTTCTCAAATTTATAAAAAATTGCACAAATATTTGTACACTAAATGAAAGAAAATAAAAGGGGAGACAACGACAAACATTTTTTTTTGCCTCCCTTCTGGTCACCCTAAAATCATATATTGCAATTAATCTTTCTTTGTCTACTGTAATTTTTTGAGCAGAAAATTAAGTTGATTTAAATGGAAAATTAAGGATCAAAAGGCGCGAACGAGTAATGAGACGAACAAGAGTGAAAAGCGGAGTGAAGATCGCCTCGAGCCTCGAGCCTCGAACTGGTGTCTCCTGTTCTTTTCAAAGCACCCTTCTATTCGCTGGAATGAGGAGAATCACTCTCATGGATGTTACGTCAAGCAATAATGATCGTGACGTTCTTGCTTGTTATTGCTCGATGGCACGCGTCTTCTCGCATCAAGCCATCAAACGGGCCATTCTGTGAGATTGGAGATAGTTTTGTCCAAGCTGCATTCTCCATTAGAATCACTCACTTCGTCCAAGCGTATTTTTGAATCAGCCGGCTGCTCATGCTGACAATCGCTTTCATAGTACCAGTGTTTTTGCAGCCTGTGATTTATTTCTTCCGGCTTATCAGCGAGTCGATCTCGGCCTTTGCGTGCCGGCAGATACGACAAACAGTTTTGCCATCGTATAACAGTACCGAAATTGCCGTCATCGTCGGCCCATAAATATAACTGCGAACATAGTGCCGCGACTAGCGTATAGTGTCGTCTCCTCTCGCTAAACCTCCCGGTTTAAACCATAAACCCTTGTAATTATTCACTCGTCGTTAATCGTTCGGCTACGTGGCACTAAAGTCTTGCGACGTTCGTTCGACGAGCTGAAACACGCTAATTGCCAACGCGATCGTCCATTTAGCTTCTATGCGGAACAGTCTGCGGTTCATTGAAAAATTTAATAGTTTAAATTAGGAAATATCTTAACTTACCCATCCTTCCAGCTAGGAATAGATTTAAAAAATATATATAGAAAACCCGGAAATAACTATGATCATGACAATAAGAAAAAAAAACCATTTTTCCAATTCGACCTTCTAGTTCCTTCTATATATGTAATGCAAATTTTTGGTTGAAATTTACTACGTTTGATAAAGAAAAATTAGTTCAAAGTAATTTTTCATTATGCAACAAACAAAACAAAAATTTGGTTACCAATTTATTTTCTAAGAGTTTATTTAGATCTTTTCATTTTAGACATCGGTTTGAAGGAACTTAGATCTCGAAGAGCGAGGAGAATTTTTCGACGAAAAACCTTTTTTTTCAGTGTTAGTGTTTTTAATCAACTATCTCAACATACCGTTATCAGAAATTATTTGCAAATAAAGAAAATGATTATTATAAACAAACTTCATAAAAATAGATAATTTGGTCATTTTTCTAAAACAAAATTTTTATTACAATGCTATTCTTTTCAATGAACTAGCTTACTATAATTTGAGCATATATCTATGCTTAATCCGAAATTCGGGATTTCTTCGAAATAATTGTTTTTTTGAATGTTCGTATTTTAAATCAACTAGTCCACCCTTATTGCAAGATTACAAATTATTTACCTATACATTTTATGATGATTATAAACAAATTACAAGCTAAAAATTACAAAAGTTAAACTAGGTTAGTCGATTAAAAATACATACACCAAAAAAGAAGAATTCTGTCGAAAAATGTTTATTTAAAAAAAATGAAAACCTATTGGTAAAATCAAACTCGACCTTAAATTTCAATCTCAACCACAAAGTTTACTTTCTTTTAACCTTGTGATGACTCACTAAAATCAGTATACTGTACCTGATTGTGTAATAATTGATAGTTACTGGATACACTGTAAGAAAAAGTCTATCAACAGTCAAATTACGTTCCACTCAGAATGCGTCATTTGAAATTAAGACGATTTCTTTTGTCCATGAATAGAATCGTAACACTGTTCAAAGACTTATCCGTTAAATGTAAAACGGAAGTAGTTTTACTGATGAACGATTTCTTTTGACTTTGAAAATAATTCCTTTAACTATTAAAGGATTTCATTTGTTGGCTAGCCGAGAATTTGCGCCTGCGCATGAGTGAATATCGTTTCGCACCCAATGTGCGCAAGTAAATCTTTTCACTACACGATTTATTTATTAATTGATAAAGTGAATAAAAAGCGCGCGAAATGATGCAGAAAATGGACTTCTTCCAAAAATTAGTAATCTCAGGTTTTGACGCGAAAACTTTAGAAGGTACGTGAACTGAAAGAACAATTTTTGATCCGCATAACCTCACTTTTCATTTCTTTTTACACTTTTGGCCAGCTCCCTGGCACTTAAAGCTAAAAATGGGCACACATTTGACTGCCCTGCGCGTTAGTACTTAAATTACCCGAGCGTCACCCGAGCGTGGCGCTGATTACCTATAGGGCCGACTTTCTTGAAAATACATGGCAAAATTGTCAACATTCGAAGTTTTTTTATATTTTCTAGTAGTTTATTAGTCCTTTTTTCGTTTTTTTTTTGCTGAAAATGATCAGTGATATATAATTAATTGAAAAAACATTAAACATGGTGAACTGTTTAGCAGTGAACTGTGATTCTGGTTACAAAAAGAAACCGAGTTCGTAGTTCGGATCCCTTGGTTATATATTGCTTTTTTTTATGTACTTTGAATTAAAAATTCCGCCAGAGTTTAAACATGAATTCGTGGCATAACATTCATAGTTAAAAAAATAATAATTCAAATAACTAAATAATAATATCTTTAGCTGCAAAAAATATATTTTCTATTTACAATTTGTAAAATTTCAAAAAATAATGCAAATAATTTGTATATGAGTATCATAATAATTCATCATATTCTCTTGGCATACTATTTTTTATTGGCAATTATTTAAATTTGAGAACGCGCTATACTTATTTGTGGTAAAAATATTTTTTTATTATTAAAAAAATTTTAATATTGAATAAATAAATTTTAAATAAACTATTTTTTGTAGACTCCTCTTAGGGCGTATCGAAAAAAAGTTGTTTGTGTGAAGTTCTAATAGCAATGAAAACTTTCTTTTGGGAGTCAAAAACACTCCCTAAAAATCACAAA
>CAKNWW010204724.1:0-16542 GCA_932074435.1 Andricus kollari
AGGAAAAGAACGACTCCGTTGTCGCTCTTTTCCTCCAACTACAATCTGTTCGTCTTTACAGCGGAACGAAACTTGTCTTTTTCTTGCTCCAACTGATTTTCGATCGTACTTTTCCTGGACATTGATAATTACTCTACTCTTGCTCTAGGTGCCTCATTTGAAGAAAGGAAAACTTAATGGCATCCCAAAAGACCCTGAGCTCGTCGACAGAAGCGCTGTACGACACCTTGGCGCTGGAGAGACATATTCATACCTGGGCGTGCCACAGAGCCGCATTCAGGACGTGATATCTATAAAGGATACTCTCCGATGCACGAGAAGGCGCTCAGATCACTCGATATCGGGTCCCGAAAGGTTATGTACATGAACAAAAGAATGCACCTTAAATCTGCTGTTCGGCGACTACACATCTCACCCCATCAAGGTGATCGCGGAATACTGAATCTTGAATTTCTTCAGAACCGGATTAGTCTGCGTGCAGCACATATATTTGCAAATGGACGAGACCCTCTTCTTGAAATTGTCAGGAAGCACGAGGAAGTGGGCAAAGGTGCGTTTCTATACAATGCAGCGGAGGAGGCTGCTGAAACACTTGGCCTTGACTTCAATATCAGGTGCGAGCTAAATGCATCAAATCTTACTCATCTCGAGTGCTCACTCCAGAAGGCTCGAATTAAGAAAGCACAGGAGGAGAACTTCCGCGAACAGCTCCTCGACAAGAAGATGCACGGCATATTCCACATAAATGTGAAGGATCAGTCGATGTCGTAAGAGCTAACGTTTACTTACCGTCGCCACATTTTGAGCCAAGACATTGCCGGTGATACCTGCAGAGCGTGTGATGCATTAACCCTAATACCACTCTGCCAAACGCACCTAACGAAATAGAGTCAATTGTCGATAATGAGAAGTGCCGCATATACTGGAACCTCATATTCTCCACAATTGTTTCTGTTGCGCACTCGAGGCCTGACATAGTTCTTCTTGACTTCGAGAAACGAACCATATTCGTTATCGAATTTTCGGCACCAGCTGACAAAAACGTCGTAGCCAAGGAGAATGAAAAGGAATGGAGGTATAAGGACCTTATAAGGGAGTTGCGACGGTTCTACCTGGAATTTTCTGTTAAGCTAATCGCCCTGACCATCAGCGCTCTTGGAGGTGCTAAGTTTTCGTTGTTTAATACCCTGAAAAGCATTTCTGCGTGTCAACAAAATCCTGAGACTCTTGTGGGGAAAATGCAGAAGGTGGTCGTCCTTGGGTCGCTCCGTGTCCTTAGTGTGCACGAGACTTTTGCCGGATCATTGTATTGAGTTCGTCGCAGACTGTAACCAACTATCTCACGGTCGTGAGACGTGGTTGCAGCAAAAATTTTACCGCGATTTCGCTAGAAGCGGGTGCAATTTTTCATATTTGCACCTGCTCCCAGCGAAATCCTGTGGTTGTCCTTATGACAAACTTTCAACTGCCATCTAAAAATGACATTGACTCCCAGTAGAACCGCGATAATTCAAACTTATAGCCACGACTCACGACCTTTATATGGGTGGCATGATGAAATTACGACAACAGGCCGGCGAAATCCTCATGTGTCTTGAGGACACAGACGAGCCAAGGACGACAGCTTTCTGCATCCATTTCATTGATACCGCTCCTCCTATAAAGTTTGCTATAGAAATCTTAATGTCTTCCTTGAACGTTAATTACCAAAAAAGTAAATAAAAGTACATCCGTATTATATCCATTACAACATGCCGAGCTGTCACATCGGCCCGCAATCTGCATCGCCTCTCCCTCTATCCGTGACAGATAGGAACCACAGTTACCGGATGATCATCAGAGGCGTATGCAGAAGGGTGTTTTAAGGATTCAAGAAAATATAAATGCAATCAGGGGCTTACGCAGGAAGGTAATTTGAGGGTTTCAGACACAAAATGAGTTAGAAGCCGCGGCTAGCTTTTTTAGATAATTTAGATAATTTTGTAAACTTATCCCAGATGTAGGTTCCGGAAGCTACGATCACGACCCTCCTTCGGAAAAAATCAATCCTGAGGCAACTGGAGGTATATGTCATCCAACTCGTCACTTTCCACAACCCCGGAAAATGATCGAGTCGGGAAAATCACTTCACTTTACAATAATCCAAAAGGGAAAAAACACTAGACACTGCTCATGGATCACTTATCATTTTACTTCACAAAGAAATGAATACTTTGTATAGAATAAGCATCATGACGTTGGAATTCAGGGGTCGAAACTCGAACCGATAATCAAATGTCCGAGCAAACCGAGCGAGCCACCATAACAACACTATTGCCCCACACATTCGGTGCAAAGTCTCGAGCGACGGACTCTAAGAAAAGTGACCACGTGGAACAATAGCATCAGGATCCAACTCCCAACAAGCACAAACCTTATTAGTAATAGTAAATATTTCTGAATTATAAACTTATTTTATATTTTAACTAAATCAAATGGAATAGGCTCGAAAAAGTATTAACACGAATTTAAGAACAAAAAATGAACATTAGTTAGATAAGTTAGATTAGTATTTAGAAATCCAACCTTTACTCCCATAGAAAAAAAACTGATGCTGGAAATTCTTCAATATCCCACATATGTTTCACCAACACGTGCGAACTGACTAAAGAAGAAAGAAAAGCAATCCTCAGAGGAGCCCATGCAACACACCTAGGGTAGAAAAACACTCTAAATAGAGCAAAAAAGATAGGTTTATGGAACCGAAAGGACGAGAACATCAAACAATATGTGAAATCGTACTCCATCTGCCAAATTCAAAAAACTACTAGAATCACTAATCAGACAAGCAGTATTATACCAGACATCCCTACTTAACCACATGAAAAAACCGCCCTCAATATTGTCAGCATTTTACCAGAAACAATGGAAGAAAAGAAGTATATTTTGAATCCACAGGACATACTAACTCGATACACAGTCCTTATACCACTAAAAACAGAAACCACCCAGTCGATCATCATTGGTCTAATCAACTCAAAATCCTAAACGTTAAAACCACTGGATTCCATCCACAAGCAAATATGGATACTCAAAACATGCATTATACGCTGAAAAATTTGACTAAAACATCGATGACTGAGAACAGAAACGCATGGGATGACAACTTGAAGTTTATAAACTTCGCTATTAACAACATGAGAAACTCCAACACCGCGATGTCGCCCTTCGAGTTAACTTTCGGGATAAATCCCAATATACCTTCCACCATAGCTCAATCACCCAACGTCACATATCCAGAACTCATTTGAAAATGGGAAACCAGACTCGATCAGAATTTACAAAAAATCAAAGAACGAATAGAAGTACAAGAAGAAACAAAGAAAATAATAGAAGCAGAAATTGTCCGAGTACATCTTATGTACAAATCAGATGAGTTGGTTTAATGCAAGAAGAATTCTAGGACAAATAAACTAGATTCCAGTTAAAAAGGCCCATATGAAGTTATTGACCTAATGGACCGCCTGGTCAACAACCCTACAACTAGCCGAATCAGCATGTCATAAAACGTGCTTCCCAGCGTACGAACTACGACTTGCAAGTAACCGTTTTAAAAGACTTTAGGCAAAAACCAAAATTCTCCATAAACTTCTAGGAACACAAAGAAGAAAAAAAGGCAAACACTATTTGGAACCCTAAGTGAAACCGACTTGCAATAAATAAATAAGGAATTTTCCAACTTGTACGAGGACAATAAAAATGTAGCAGCCGCCCTCTCAAATGATAGTGAAATACTTCAAATAATCTTAGACACATTCTTAACAGATTAAGGTCGATTGCAAAACAAAATTTACAGAGAAACAGAAATCACAAGATAACTTAGCAAAGGATTCAATGCGGTGACCACGAATAGTTTTGTAAACTCGAAATCAGTTTTGGCTGCGATATCAATTGATGAAATGAATGAAGATATAGATACGGTTATCAAAGCTATAAACTATGGCAAGCATGGAATTGTCTATCCATAAATACTAACTTGGTCTATGTTAAAGAACGCCCTAAAAAAAGAATTTAAAGAAACAGAGAAATTGATATTTACATACATCCTAGATATCCCCGTATTAGAAAAAGAAGTAGGATCATTACAGATAATAATCCCTATTTCAGCAAGAAAAGAGAACCTTCACGTGTCTGTTATCCCAGATCACGAATTAGTTGTCAAATACAAATACTTGTACGTATCTACTGATAGACAAACGACCGATTGGATGGGCAAGACAGAATGCGTCCCGTGTTCAATGTGTGATTGACTAGATAACATCTGCTAGACCGTTCACGGAAAGAGTTCGAAAGTTCGCCCAAGAACTGAGGATCTTCAATCATACACTAAACAAGTCAAAGCTGCTGACAATCAAGCAGCATATTGTTGACAAAATACGACTGTTATCTGACGCAAGGAGGAGAATACAGAAGAGGGAGAGATGGATCAGGGAGAATCAACAGTTTCTCGCTGACCCATCTCGCCCGTTCAATGATCACCCTGTTTCTGTCAAAAATCCAACCAAGCCCAACGAGGTAGAGACATTTTGGAGAGAGGTATACAAGATCCCGAAAACACTAAAGTTGAAAGAAAATACTGAGAATATCATCCGCTTCAAGGAATTTTGCGACAACCTCATAAAATCTGAGGAGGAATGTCCATCAATCACTGCCGAAGAGGTGAAAAAAGCACTTAGAGGAACGAAGAACTTTTCCGGTGCTGGACCAGATTGTATCAAGAACTTCTGGTGAAAGAAGTTTACTTTTACACACCAACATTTGGCCCGCATATTCACCTCATATTTAAAGTCAGAGACGCCCATTCCGCAGTGCCTGGTGTTAGGACGCACTATACTCCTACCGAAAAAAGGCAACTTGTCCAACCCAGAGAATTACAGGCCAATAACTTTTTAGATTGCTTAACAAATTGTTTAAATGATTTAGGAATTTTCGTATTATTTTTCGAGTCTTGAGGTTATATTTACACGGACCATGACGGCGGCTATCGATATCCGTACCACCCTAGCGCCGCACTCGAGAAGATCTAGCATCTCGATGCGTTATTGTACATCCGACAGAAAAATGCTCGTTTTTGGTGAAGTCAATGTGCAAGACTTCGGGCTCCTTATGTCTATTCTTTATAACTAATAGAGTAAAAGCACCAGTCTCCAGACACATACTAGTGGTCGGACAGTCCCGTATATTCATAGTATGAATGGTGAAATCAACCATAATTACTAAAAGTAAATAGGTATTTGCATTTTGTATACTTTCTTGTGCCACGAAAGGCAAATAAAACATGTAAACGATTTTTACTTTCACTGCATTAAAAATATTTTAAAAAATGATCACCGTGTATCGCCATTTTGGGGTTATGCGCTATGTTTTGTGTCAGAAAACAGAGGATGTGCAGTGTTTCTTAAGTCAAACAACTGATGTGAACATCTGCAGAGCAGGTATAAATATTTTCTTTAAATTCTAACCTCTCTAAACTTAGATACAAGTTAACTTTGCTCAAATATTTTTTCTAGGAAGTATTTTATAAATACAAATAACGAGGTTTATGTTAAATCTAATGAAAATTTGCATGGATATCGAATAAGTTAAATTAGTTTTTCTTTTAAAACATAAATAAATCGTCCAGGACAGTGACCTCCATAAGGCCATAAGCCACAAAAGAACAATAATTTTACTATAGAGACAAAAAAGTAATGTTAGTATCAGGTTTTTACAAGACTATTCTTCGCCACAGAAACACTTAGTGACTTTTGAGTCAATACAAATTTAAATTCTTCTTTAACGAAAAGAGATTTCCCTTTTTCATTTTTAACCCAGTAAAAAGAAACTAATTGAGCCGAATTAAGATGAATTTGTTGGAGCTTTCGTGACTCTCGCTTTGCGACAATCTCGAATTGGAGCAAGTCGTCAATTCTTGTAAATTCGGAAATAAGTAATTTAATCTTCAAATCTGCTATCCGCCAGAATTTTGCGCACAATTTTTAGGGGACCTAATTCATTTGAATGTGTCAGCACGAATTAATTACAGTGTCAGCCAATTCATTTTAATTCACGAGATTTAAAGTCAAGCTCCAATTCGCCTGAATTCGTCAGCGCAAATGCAGTTAAAGGCTCGCCTATTCAATCGAATTCGCAAGCTATAACCAACGCGCTGGGCATAAAGGATCCGTTCTAAATAAATATCAATGAGTCCCGTAGCTCAGTGGTCGCCCTCTGGACTTATAAACTTGGGATCGCTGGTTCGAGTCTCGAGGCATGCAATTTTTATCAATTTGTTTCGAAATTACCTTGTCCACGAATTAAAACTAATTGAAACGCATTCAATTCGCGCTAGCTCAATTCGTTTAAGCGAATCAGAAAGCGGAATTCGGGCGAATTCAAAAATGTTTATTCGCCCGAATTAGTTTCTTTTTACGGGGAAGGATATCCAAATATTTTATGGCACAGGAAAATGTAAAATAAGTTTCTGAATTAGAAATTATACTCAATATAGAAATTTTTAATAATTGAAACAATAAAAAATTGTTGTAAGTATGTTCCCAGAAAATATGACAAAAATAAAAAGACGGTACTGTAAAGAGAAAGTCCGAAAATAAATAATACCACGGACCTGTGAAGAAGAGAATATTCCATAAATATCCAGATAATGATCCAGTGAGCACAAAATTTGGCGACGACTATACGAAATCGTTACCACATCTTTACGACAACTTTACGATATCCTACGTCCATGTCGTTAAGAAGTCTTTACGATATCGTAAAGACGTCGTACGATCTGTCGATGTCTTTTCGACATCGTAAAGGCATCTTAACGACATGGGCACAGGATGTCTGAAAGTCGTCGTAAAGATTTCGTAACGATTTCGTAAAGACGTCGTCAAATTTTGTACCTACTGGGGATGTTCTAAAAGCTCTACAGGAGATAAAAGGTAATAATTGTTCTCTCAGAGAAGCAAGCTCCAAAACAAATGTCCCTGAAAGTACTTTATTGGATATTCTTCATGGTCGCGTAGGCGAAAATAGTCGAAAAATGGAACCTAAAACTGTTCTAACAACAGAAGAAGAGAATGAGTTGGTCTACTGGTGTATAAAGCTGACTAAATGTGGTTTTCATCGAAAAAGGACGATTCACTATACACCGTTCGTAACATCTTAAAAGAAGATGACAGAGAGAATCCTTTTAAAGACGGGCGACCAGGACATTCTTGGTTAAAAAGCATTTTTAAGAGGCAACCCGAAATCACTGTACGCACCGCTAAGAGTATAAGTAAAGGACGAGCTGTAGTAACAAAGGAATCCATTGAAAAATGGTTTAGCAAACTATTGGATTTTATATGTTCTAATCATCTTGAAGAAGAATCCAACGATTGTCTAATCGTACGTCCGTCCACACGCTGATGTGATCAAAAGAATGCCACCAGGCTGGATCCTCGGCCGCTCTGATAGCAGTTGTATGAACGCTGATGCCTTTTACGAATGCAGTAAAAATGGTTTGAGCGTTTGCTTAGAAGAGAATCAAATCAAAAAACAGTTATTGTATTCCTCAAAGGACATGAAGCTCACCTTACGAAGCAATTAAGTGAATTCTCTGATGAGAATGGTATTATTTTATACTATTTACCTCTGACCAAAATTAAATGGATTGAAAGGAAGCAAATAATAAATAGCATAAAAAGGCATTGAACGCTTCAATTTGAAAAATACTAAAAATGAAAAAAATATGCCTTTTAAAAAGGACCCCGCACCAAATGTACAGAAAATGGCTTTTTGTGAAAAATTCTGAATTAATTTTTTTTCTGTATTTTCGAACCTGCAAAGCAATAATCCGAAAGAAAAAAGTAAGAAAAATGGACAGTTTTTTAACAAAAAATTGTCAAAGTTTCAATTTTTACATGCATTTTAATAGAAAAATGCTTATTTTAGTGAAAAGTTTTTTTTTTCTCCTAAACTCTTTGTTAGATTTTGCTAAAAGTTTCACATTTTGACTATAAGTCTTACCGAAACAAAAGGTTCATATCTAAAATCTAGAAAGATTAACTATTTTTTGGGTATACAGCATGTTATGGAGGTGTTTTCATACTGTAAACATCCAAGTATGGAAATCATAATTTCCTAGTAACTAAAGTCACTGGAGATTTTTTATTTAAATGCTAGGGTATGAAATCACTTTCAAATAAGTAAAGGAAGCGTGCATAGCACGGATATTATATATGTGAATTTACTTCAAGGGTTTTTTTATCATCCCTTGAATATTTAATCCGGAATATCGACATTTCTTAATGACAAAAATTACAAAAAGTTTTCTGATTTATCTATAAGGATAGGAATAATATTAAAGGAAATAGGGAAGGTTTAGAACGACAAGGATGTCTTTGAATTGTTCTCGAGGGTTGTTTAATCATCCCTTACTTAGAGAAGCAGAGAAATTAACTTTTCGTAAGGAATAAATCACCAAAGATCAGGCCTAGAATATCACTTTAAAGAAAAAGGAAGCGTCCATTAGGAGGACTTGCATTACAATTTATTTTCAGGGTAGTTTAATCATACCTTAATTATTGAAACAAGGAAATAGATATTTTATACGGGATAACGCACCACAGATTTTTTTATTAACATACTATTGATCAACAAAATCACTTTAAAACCTACATAGGAAGTGTCTTTTAACAGGATTTGCTTTAGTATTTATTGTCAGGATCATCCCTTATTTATTGAACAAGGAAATCGATATATTATACGGGATGAAGCACCAAAGTTTTTTTTAATTTACATTGATCAATAAAATCACATTAAAACATATCCTTCCTTTTTTTTTTTTTAAAGTGATATTCTAGGCCTGATCTTTGGTGATTTATTCCTTGAGAAATGCTAATTTCTCTGCTACTCTAAGTAAGGGATGATTAAACAATCCTCTAGAAAAATTCAAAGATATCCTTGTCGTTCTACACCTTCCCTATTTTCTTTAATATGATTCCTATCCTCATAGATTAATCAGAAAACTTTTTGTAATGTTAGTCATTAAGAAATGTCGATATGCCGGATTAAATATTCAAGGGATGATAAAACAACCCTTGAAGTAAATGCACATATATAATATCCGTGCTATGCACGCTTCCTTTACGTATTTGAAAGTGATTTCATACCCTAGCATTTAAATAAAAAATCTCCAGTGACTTTAGTTACTAGGAAATGATGATTTCCATACTTGGATGTTTAAAGTATGAAAACACTCCCATAACATGCTGTATACCCAAAAAACCGTTAATCTTTCTAGATTTTAGATATGAACCTTTTGTTTCGGTAAGACTAATAGTCAAAATGTGAAACTTTTAGCAAAATCTAACTAAATCTAAATCTAAAAGAGTTTAGGAGAAAAAAAACATTTCACTAAAATAAGCATTTTTCTATTAAAATACATGTAAAATATACAAAAAAAAATTTAATTTAGAATTTTTCACAAAAAGCCATTTTCTGTACATTTGGTGTGGGGTCATTTGTATTGATAAACCACATAAAAAAAAAAGATTCAATGAGGAACATTTTTTCCTAATTTGCTTACAGGTCCGACGATGGTAGGGTGCCGATTAGATGTTTAAATTTTGCAAACACTTATTCTAAATTCTGTTTCTTTTGACAAAAAAAAAACGCAACATGAAGAGGATGTCCTCCATACTGAATAAATCAAAATAAAAACAGGGTGACAGGATAAAACTTTGAATTTTTAAATCCACAAAAAATACACATTTTTGTAATTACAATTTTTACCAAAAGAAAAATTAAGAGTCAGTATTTCCAAAATTCAAATTTCTAACACAAAGCCTAGGCGACAGTGATTCCACAATATGAAGACCAGTCCAGTTCGACATTGTATCTTCGTTAGTCAATAGTGGATGTTCAGAATGTTCAGCATTTGAACTCTCGAGATCGATTCCCTCAAGATCTACAATTTCTTCACTTTCTTTTTCACCTGTGTCGCCTCCCTGAACATCCTCATAATTATCTTCACTAGTTGCACTTGTCCTGTCGAAATCACCAAGCATTGCCTGGTTTTTATCACGTTTGTACGCCATGCATTTCGTGTGCTTCACTTGGGCAATTTTCTTTAATAGAAGACTCTTGTACGACCCGCCTCCTTCGATTTCCGATTTTTGACGGTCAAAACCTTTTTCATGGATCAACCAGAACTTGTAGATATCTGAAAGTATGAGTGATAAATATATTAGTCATTATTGACACAAGGTAGCCATTTTAATCACAGAAAAAAATCCCGTTCATTTCACGGTTCGCAAACATTTTTCACGGTCAATGAAAGTGAAAAATTCGAACTCTAAAGCTAAACATTCTTCCATTTGAAGTAATAAAAACCAACCTGCATATCAAGCATTTTTTAACAATTTTAAGCTAAAAATATTAAAAATTGAACGATTACGTTTTTGTTATATACTGAACACTTCTTAAATCAGATGTTAAATTATTTTTATTTTAAATAGTTCAAAAACACTTAAAAAGCTTCTAAATTTTATTTCAAAATCTTGAAACATCTACAATTATTTATCATTTTTCAAAATTTCAATTATTTTTGAAATCTTATCAGAACTTCTAAACATTTGTTAAAATGATTATAATTCTTACTAACCATTAATTTCAATCCTGCAAAATTAACAATATTTCCTTTAAATCTTCCAGGTTCATTTCTGACCATTTTAAAAATCTTTTTAAATATTCTCTTAAAATTAATTTGTCAAAATAAAAAGTCATTTTCCTAGGAACCTTAAGAAAATGTTTTTTATTCCTTTGAAGAATTTCACAATCCTCAAAAATCTTCTAAATTTTTTTTTCGAGATCTGCACAAATCTATATTTTATTTTGAATTAGGCCGTGGGATATTTGCACCAAAATTTCGGTACGAATAGCCAAATTTTGTCGGTGTGCGTAAACGCTTTGTTTAAATTATTTGAAATCATTTCAAATTTTAAGTTAACTTTAAATCTTTTCAGAGCTTCTAAATATCTCTTGAACTTACTCGAACTTTTTCTAGGAATCGTAATATATAATAGGTGTTAAATATTTATTGTACAACAAAGTTCAACAATTTCACTTGTAAATTACATTTTTGTAAACACAACAATTGAAATTGTAACGTCTAAAGTTCAGTCTTTTTGGTTTAGTTTTGAATATTTGATTTATAATTACTGATTTTAAATTAAGAGTATAATATTTCTAAATATTAAGCAATTGTTATTTTTCTTAGTTAAAAAATTTTTAATGTTGAAGTTTCAATTTTTAGACTAAAACCATATTTAAGATTTAATAAAAGTCTTTATTTGCGAATATATTATTTTGAAGTTATTTTAAAATTTCGAACAGTTTATAAAATTTCAATCGGGCCTTTACATTTGTTTAACTACTAAGACTTTCGAAATGAGAAAAGTTTAATCTATTTTGTGAAATCAATTCATTAATTTTAAAAAGCATTACAATTTATATTCACAGTTGATCAACTAAAAAGTTTTTTATCCAATATTGTCGACTGCAAACGCTTCTAATTTCTAGTTTTTCAAGTCTTTAAAACTGCATTTTAAAATGCTTAAAATGAAAAATGTACACTTAAAAATTAAAATCTAAATGGAAATTAACTAATCATTTTTAAAAACTGTTGAAATAAGACTTGGACACATTTAATAATTAATTAATAATAAATTGTTCGAAAATTTGAATAACAACGGTACCTTTGATAGCTAACGCGATTTTTGGATCCAGCTTTTGACTTGGTTGCTTACTCTGTTCATTCCTGTTAGTACCATTTCCGGTAACTGAGGTTACACTCAACTTTTGGTAGCCACAAAGTGCGACAAGAATATTTTTTGGAAACGTCTGAATCCTTTTTTTCGGGACGGAACAGACAGCCAATGTGTTAGCCTCCATAGGCAGCCAAACATCTCGACCCAAGTGAATCTGTATTGAATCGCGTAATTAGAGTGATTATCAAATATTAGTAATATAAATAATTTAATAAAATTAATTATGGATTAAATACAAAATTTGTAATAAAAAAAGTAAATTATTTGAACCTTATTAGTCTCCTTGTTCACAAAGCCTACAGGTGAAAACCGACCATCCTCTGTCGTACCCGTTCTCTGCACGTTATCACGTGTCTCAGTACAATTTTTTATTCCCGTCCTCTGCCACTCCTCATTTAGGCTTCGAAGAGTATTCACTTCATTTTCCTTCATCAAAAGATCTTGATGTAGGGTCTCATACAAGACTTTAAAATTATTTAGTTCTCCCTGTAAATCCAGAAGTTGCTGCTTGGCCAATTTGTACAGTTCGAACACCTTTTGAAACTCTTTCTGGACGTTTTCAAAATGATCTTTAAGCTCTTTTACTTCTAGGTTGGAGTATTGTGTGAGTTCATTCCTCTTGTTTTCTACATTCTTCAATGGAGTGCGCTGAAAAGGAACAAATTTGACAAATGAATATATAGAAAGTGGGAAAACGTAATCCAAATCCATAAAAATAAATTATTTTCTTAACCTTCCTGCATTTGTGCCTTGCGATTCAGGCTTCCTTAATAGCAGATCTTTGGCAGAAACAATTTTGACATTAGTTAATCGTTTGTTCAGTGCAGAGCCTGCAGCTTCATGCCCATCAACCTACCAATATATGTATTAGGTGGACAAAATTAGTCAAATTCAAAGAACAGTGGATTATCATCTTTTTTAAAGCTTTTGTCGATTACTTTACGCTTCGCTGCAAGAGGTACTTTTCGTTGAGTGGCGTTTCTTCGTCAGTAGTTTCATCGCATGACACCAGCATTCTTGCTGGAGGATACTTCCGTCTCTGCACTTCAATTAGACGATCAAGTTCTTGTTCGGTGTCTGGAATGGAACCTACAACCAGGAATCACGAGGCCATTTAATAAGACTTACATACAATAGAGAGAATAGGGGTCAGTTTGATACGAAATTAAAAAATTGTATTTTGGTGAATGATATTTGAAATATTTAGGAAGATTCTCTATAGAAAATTGGTGTACGTTTATCGTTGGACAAAATTTTAGGGAAAATTGGTTTGTTCAATATCAAGCAAAAAATTTAAAAAACTTATAAGAATTCTTCACAAGTTTGAAAAGAATCAAAACTATTAATGATTTTTGACAAGATTTGAATCGACTTCAAAGGAAGATTTAAAAAAATAATTTAGAAGATTTAAGGCCATGTAACGAGTATAACAGCTGATCAAGTCAGTCCTCAGATCAATATTTTTTCACCCATATTTAAAAATAAAAGTTAAAATAACGCGGAAATATTTTCGGAAAATATTAATAAATATTAAAGGACCGTTTGTGGCAAGGCACAGAGTTGGGGGAAGAAAAAAGTTTATTCATGAAAATCATAAATATCGACCCATGCAATCTGTTTTACCCACAGAACAGTGGAAGTTGTCTGCTTGCTGCGATAGTGCTGCTCTGAGAGAGCGAATACGTACGCCAGGCTAACTAAACGTATAAATTTGTTTATTTGCATTTCAAGTGCAAACATTAGTTTTTGCACTATTTGTGTACAAGGTTTGTGACCAGTTTTTATGTTTTGGTCCACTTTTATCAATATGAACCACATAACTAGCCCATTGGCAAAATTTAAAATTTCTTGCGTATTCTGCAGCCCGGTCGGTATGTTTTTCAATTAGTAATTGAAAAAAATTTTTTTTCACAATTATAAATATTTTGGACCCAAGCCGCATTCCTTCGAGCCTTGTAATTAGCGTGCTAAAATTTCAAAACGATATCTCATTGCGTGTGGACGTAAGTTTACAATGGAAAATTCAGGACTAGCTTGGTCACGTGACCCACTCGTTACATGGCCTTAAGGCGTGGCGAAAAATTATTAGTTTTAGCCCGAGCTAAACGTGAGCGACAACAACTTCTATTACTAAAGAAGATAGCACAAGTACATATTAAAAAGAGCTAAAGGATTCTACAAAAGGAAGCAAAAGGACCAAAAAGATTCTGAAAAATGCCAATAAGGAAAATAAAACCAATGATGAAAGTGCAAATGTAGCCCTTAAAAATGAGCCAAAGAAGAAAGGACGTGAAAAGAAAAATGAGAATAAATGAGAGAGAAAAAGAATGAAATCTCTGTGGGTGATTTAAATATCATTTATATAAGTTTATTTTTAAATAATATTTAAGAGTCACAATTTAAAGATGCATAATATCTTAAGAGCTCACAAAAATAAATGTTGTAAGAAAATAAATATTTCTGCATACACACTTCATTTATAAATTTCACCTTAATTTCCCAAGACCTAATATTTCATTATTTCTGTTCACTTTTTTATATTTTACTTTTTATCCATAGTTATTTTAATTTTATAAAAATGGTTTTGCAGTATAAAACATTTTATTGTAATTTAAAACTTTCGCATAGAGTAAAACTAACCTAAAACAGTCTGTAAAAATTTGGCAACAATAAATACAAGAATAATTAATAAAATTAATTCGATTGAGTATTAAAAACATTTCTCCTAAATTATTTTTACTTTAAGTACTTTAAAGCAGCATATTATTAGGTCAATTATTTTTAAATGAAAAATTTCGAAACCTAAAAATGCTGTCCGACCACTACAAATCTTGTCCGACCACTGGTGTTTTCTCAAGCTTTTCCGAAAAACCTTTTTTTCTTCCAAAATCCACTTTAACTTACAAATAAATGGCAAAAATAACTTTAACAGTACGCATACAGTTAAACTATGCGAACGTTTGTTAGAAGAAATTCAAAAATAAAGTGTCTGCAACAGCTTAAATACGAGAGTAACGCTGTTTTTTCGACCACTGGTATATTTACCCGATAAACTATGATGTTAACTACAAAAACCAAGATTTAGGAAAGCTAGAGCAAAAATTAATACAACTCCCTGAGCGTATAGGGTCATTTACAGAGAGCCATCACGAAAACTTATGTCGCTTATAAAGTTGCCAATTTTTTCATTCCCTTGAAGATTTAACTTAATATCGAGAGAACCAAGCCACTAGCGAACCCTCGCGGATTAATTCTTTCCAGGTTCATGTATAGTATTCTGAACAAGTTTTTGTGCATAAACCCGCGCCTCAGTTCACTCTGTAAAGGAACCTTTACAAAATTATCCAACGGTTCCTTTGTCGGTGCAGGTTCCTTTGCAGTATCATGTACAGTTTTCCTTGCCGAATTGCTGTACAGGAGCCATCAAGATTACCTGCACAGATTCGTGTGCAGGTTCGTGTACAGGAACATGTGCAAGATCCTGCGAGCTTCCGGTACAGGAATTTTCAGCTAGGCAGTTCACTTCTTCAGGTCAGCCCTGAATAAGTGAACTTCAATGTTCACGAAACATCGGCAAGATTCGTAGTTTTGCACACGATTGAAACCCGAAAAAAAAAATTCTTTAAATGAAAAATATTATCAAAAGGTATCATATCATGGAGTATCAATTGACATGAAAACTGATTGGATAGATGTTTTTCACTGAAAAATGAAATTATTGTATAAAAAAAATTCACTTTCATTTTCAAGTTCGAAATTGACGAATTTGAAATATTTTGAACATTTGAAGTTTAATGATTCTAAAAACGTTGAAAGTTATATGATTTTTAATTAGAAACCTTCATAATTAATAAATCAAACTTAACGCGTTAAAAATTCAACACTTGCAAACTTCGTTGAAGATTAAAGAATTCTTAAATTAGGATCTTGAAACTAAGTCGTTAAAAATTAATCAATTTCAAATAAGCATCATGAGTCTTTACATTCAATCATTTGAATATAAAGTACAAAACTAATAACCAAGCTCCCCAAGCCTCTATGCATTTCATGCGTCAAAGTTTTTGATTAAAAAGTACCTTCTCAAACCCCACCGCGGCGCTACATTCGCCTCAACACAGGCAAAAGCCTCGTCAGTGATGATGGCTATATGTTGCGTAGCTTCTGTCATGTGCTGTTATTTGTGGATACATATTTTAATTATAATTATATTTATTTTTTGTAAAGAAATATTTAGTCATCGACAGTAACTGTGGAAAGGTAAGCCATATCTTTACAAGCACTTTATTGAGGTATATATTATATTAATATGATAATTTTAAACATCGAAAGTAATAATATTTACATGAAAGTATAATAATATATGATCGATAGGATCGAGTGACCTCTAGAGGTCACATGAAGGTCAAAAGCATTCTGCAGAATTTCTGAACCTGGTGGCTTGTCATGGTTTGATAATATCAAGATAATCATCCTTACAAAAATACGTTTTTGGGTGCGCTGGTCACGAATCCGTGGCCCCTATGACCCCTACCCTGGCGGACTGGCCGAACGCAAAGATTACGCTGCAGCGTAATGGTAAAGTAATGGTAAAGTAATGTTAAAGTAATATGGCATTATAATTATTAAGAGAAGCAAAATAAATATGTAAACTGTTGCAATCATAATAATACGTTAAAATTTACGTTAAATGGTCATCTGGTAATTG
>CAKNWW010204726.1:0-12012 GCA_932074435.1 Andricus kollari
AGGAATAGTTCTTCATGCCTCTTAATACGTTTTTCACCTCCCCGGTATATATAGGTGGTCATTCCTCCTCAGGTGTTATGAGGGCACTGCACAGCTCCTTAAAGCTATTTATATTCATCGAGTGTTCTTTCAGTGGATGCTGGACTTCGTAGACTTCTCTCCAAAATGCCTCGACCTCCTCTGGTGTCGGCAGGTGGTCGACAGTAACTGGAGGGTCTTGTAAGAGTCGAGATGGGTCAGACAAAAACTGTTAATTTTCTCTGACCCACCTTTCTCTCCGCTCTAGACTTCTCCTAGCATTAGATAGTACTCGTATTCTGTCAACAATATGCTGCCTGATGGTCAGTAGCTTTGACTTGTTAAGTGTATGATGACAGATCCGCAGCTCGCGCGCGAACTGTCAAACCTTGGCAGTGAAAGTCCTGCCAGATGTTATATAGTCAATCACACACTGAATGCGGGACGCGTACTGTCTGGCCCAACCTATCTTTGTGCTGAGTTGATGCATTCGTCTTTTGGTCTTATGATCAACCGTTGGTTTTATTTTAAGGTTTGCATCTGCCAAAGCTCTCGCTGCATTATACACACTACAATTAATAGACCAGAGGTCAGGTTCTTCGGGACAATCTCCACGAAGCTCGTCATCCAATTCAGCCAGATCTTTGGCCTTAAGAGAAACCTGAATGTTGATGTTTCTCCGGGTCCTGAAGCGTCGCTCTTCCTCTATTGGATGTCTGCTCGTGGTTGGTTTCAGTGTCGCGTCTCTTTCTCTGTTGCCGGCTTCTTCTGGCTGCGGTTGAGTAGGCGCTCCGTTTATATAACCCCCTTTTCGGAGTTCCTCGGCAGGGTTTCGCAGACGTTGAAGCGAAAAATGCGAGAGCTCTGGGTGTTTCTCGCACCACAGCGTACGCTGTCGTGCCATGTAACCTTTTCGTTCAGGGGTCATACTGGTATCATAGCACTCCAGCAGGTCGTCTCTGAGTCCATCCGTCCACTTAAAAGTAACGAGATTCTGCCGGTCAATCGCATTGAATTCGTCTTGATTGGCTCCCCCAACTATAGGATAGTCGGCATTGTTGTCAGACCCATTGTCGGGAGCTTGGAAGCCGAGGAGGTGAGTAGGATTTTGTGGAGTGAATTGGGGGTATAGAATTTAATTTTCAGCCTTGTTGTGAGATCGGATATAATTAAATAGGGAAAGTGAGGCTAGGTTCTCAAGGGATCGAGGGAGTTCGTGGTCAGGAGTTTTGGGCCTTCGAGGGGGACAAGGGTGGTTCTCGTAGTGTTGGGAAATGTTAAGGGAGAGACAGGGTAATCTACAGGGGCTGTGAGAGGTTGAAAAAAGTGAGACAACGGGAAAATTTGGGGCGGTAGTCGGCAAGAGTCTTCAGAGACATCTTTCGGTTACAGAAGGTACTGCATGGAGAGCTCCCAGATACCGACTTAAGAGCGGGAGGTAGTCAGTGAGAGTGCTGGTAGTGCTGGTAGTGAAATTGACGGGGAGAAATTTTCCAAACGCCACGACGGCCAGCAGTGCGTGGCCCGGTGTCGATCAGGCGCGTCAGGGAGAGGGAAAAAGCGGAACGGCGGGATCGGCGTGTAAATATGAGGAGAAATTTTTGGAAGAGTGGGGAAGTAACCTGGTTAGGGAGTGTTGGTGGGAGAAGGAGAACAGGAGAGGGGATGGGAAGATGGAGGTTGAAAGGGAAAGATATTTTAGAACGAATGGACTGCAGGTGAATGAATTGAGAGGGATGCACGAGGAAGGAAGGAAGGTATATGACATATTTAAGAAAAACGGCATGGAGAGAAAGAAGGCAGCAGGGAAGAAGAGAATAAGAGAGTCAAGGTTGAACGGGAACTATGGGTGGATTATGCCTGTTTTCCAGCCATTTGCTTCCCATTTAGGAATCCATTTAGTAGCGCTATCTATCAGAAATTTGTCTCTTTTTTATTTGTTTAAAGGATGATCCTTTCTAAACCAAACCCCGATTCCAGCTTTAGATTCCTCTTTAGCGTAGCGGCAACAGGCACCGTCAATATACACATCTACAACTTCATCTTCAGGACCAAGCGTTTTAGAGCCCGTCCCCAGGGAAGCTGTAGCTTCGCCTTCACTAGGGAACCAAATTTTAAAGTCCGGACGTTCGGGTTCTACTTCCGAAAAGGCACTGTGGTCTGCTTTGAATACGGTAGCATCCAAATCATTATCAAAGGATTCATCACGGGATTACGTTTCTCTACTTAATTCCCTACTTTAAGTGGGGGTTTCGAGATTTTCACGCACATGCGTTTTTCGTTTTTTTAGGCTTGAAGCAACGGTGCACCGGTTTAAATTCGAACCTTGTCTGGACTTAACGACAGGTCGATAAGACTCACCCGAGTTCGTCGGTGGGTGTGATTTCGGGGGCCTTCCTCGAGTCTTGACTTTTAATGTCGTAGGCTGAAACTTGGGAAGTGCACTCGCTAACTCCTTCGATACCTCAGTTAAGACCCCTCATTCCTTGGAAGATAAAATCGCATTATCACAGCCTTTTGGATTGCGACTCAAGTTCGAGGTTCTCCTGACCTTGAAAGATACAACCGGTCTTTTCAAGATTTTGGGCGCAGAAGTAGCTGGCTTCGGCAGATCTGTCCGCCTGTCTCCAACGAACCTTTCCGATAAGGACTCTCCATTTTTCTTAAGAAGTTCGGCTAAAGGTTTTGAAATCTTGGCAAAATCCTGGATGAACCTTCGGTAATAACCCGTATGTCCAAGGAACTGCCTAACAGACCGAACTTTTTTAGGATAAGGAAAGTTTTTTATGGCACTTATTTTAGCTGGGTTGGCTTTACTCTCTTCCCAGTAATAATGTTTCCTTGATAAGCGAACTCTGTTCGTAGGAAGTCACACTCATCAGGCTGTAGTATAAGGTTAGCGTTTCGTAAGTGAGAAAGAAGACGTCGAGTTTTAATCTCATGTTTCTCGAGGGTTTTTGAATAGACACCGATATCGGGGCATTCTTGATGCCCATAGGCATTCGCGAATATTCACAGTGACCTCGCGGGATAGAAAAGGCCGTCTTAGCACGGTTTGACGGGGTGGGTTTCCACTTGGTGGTATCCACTGGCTAGATCAAGCACCGAAAAGTACTGGGTATTACCCAAGTGGTTCAAACAGTCAGTTATATTTGGTAATGGACAGACGTCCCAAATGAATTTTTCATTGAGCTCCCGGTAGTCAATCACGAATCTGAATTTCGTCTCTTCGGATCCGTCCATTTTTTTCAACATTAATAGTAGAAGGGAGTTATAGGGCGACTTGAAATCTCCAAAAATCTCCTCGAAATCCTCTACCCAGCGAGTTACATACTCCTGATCCTCTAGGTTTAAATGGGATATGCGAAGGCTGTTCAGTAGCCGTTCAATACGGGTTGCACTAGAAGCTTTTGAATTAAAGGGCAGATATGTGGAAAAATCCTCTATCTCATATTCCGAGCTCTCTTCGTCCGGGAAGGAGTAATACTCGAATGGTGTGATTTGCTACAGAGGAATTTCAATCGACATGTCAGTATCGGTAGTGTTTATAGCTACTACTCAGCATTTTCCGTTTTGATGCTTAACAGTTGCCTCTATTTCCTGGTTGCCTGGTTCTGTCCCTAATCAGCATAATTCGTGAAAAGAGTTTGATTTTTAATTGCAAAGACTTTTTTGGTTTTTGGGATTCCGCATCTATAAAGTAATTAGGAGAAATAGATTCTGAAGCAGTAACAAGGGTTTTATGTCGAAAAGAGAGGCGAGCCTGTTCTTGTCGCAAATAAGACCTACCTAATATACCGTCCGAAGTTATTGGGAAACAATTATTCACGACGTGAAATTCGACCTGAACCTTTCCCAGGGTAACATTGATAGTTCCTAACGTATCTACAGGATGTTCCGTTATTCCGTAAATGGTGATGGAATTGCTAGGCACTACTTCTAACTCGCCACTTATAGCCTTCAGCTTGAGGAGATTTATACCAGAGCCAGGATCCACGAAAAGAGTGGTATCTAGGCTGTGAAATTGAGGTGCAGATTTTCTAATGACAGGGGATTCCTCTAAGTGGGTTTTGGTATCATAGATCCTTCGGCATCCTCCATAATTTTCACTGTCGAGCGTTTCTGAGGCTTTGGACTCGTCGCTGGATCGTCGCGACGAGTCAGAATTCAGTTTAATCTATCTATTATCTATCTATTATCTATCTTGCCGAGGAGGCCACTGGTGTTGATTAAAAGAATTTTGATTCAGTTGATTGGGCCAGGGGAATTAATTTTGAATAATTGGGGTAGAATGACCTTGTCAAGGGTTTTGTTTCGGTAAGTCAAGATTTTGAGGGTTTCGCCACACAGCTGGAATTTGCCCTGGGGGGTAATATGGCCCCATCAAGAAATTGTGAGAAAATTAGGGATTATAACCCGCATATTGATTTGCGTAAGGTTGATA
Source organism: Andricus kollari (assembly GCA_932074435.1). Classification (NCBI taxonomy): domain Eukaryota; kingdom Metazoa; phylum Arthropoda; class Insecta; order Hymenoptera; family Cynipidae; genus Andricus; species Andricus kollari. Next base: position 4,463 of record CAKNWW010204726.1, read on the forward strand.
ATGTTGATTGATATAAGGCACTGGAGGATTAGAGGTCAGTGAAGGGGTATTCACCGATCCGGAATTGTTTATCAATTTTGACTTTTTGTGAAAAGGACTAGCTGCACGCGCAGGCAGTAACGCTTTGAGTTTTTTTTTATATGTAAGGCATGCTCATATGCCTCCGATAAGTCTTTCGGATTTCGTGTATCTACATACGTGGAGATTTCGGTAGGCAATACGCGTGAGAAGGAATCTATTGCGCAACCTAATATAGCTTCTATCATGTGTTAGCTTTTAGTAGCGTCTACATTCCCATCGGGACCCCGTGTCCAATATTTCACATCTGGTGCTTGTTTAAGCCCGCCTAATAACCCGTGTAACTTATTGTGATAACTTGCTTAAAACTGCTGTGATATAGCTAGCTTTGGTATCCCTATTGATGTAGACGGCACCATTTACGATATCTTGCAAGAAATCCTTTGAGGGAGGACTCTTGCCGCCGAAAGATCTCAAGTGGCTCGTGCTTTGTTGCAAGGTCATGAATTGCATCATGGAAGCTATGGCCAAGGACGCATCCGCTTGGTTAGCGATGATTGCTGGGATATCAGAGCTCATCCCAAAAACTGAATTTGTTGCGCTATATTGGGGCTCGGTATTAGTACCGTCTGGGTTCGTTATCTTGAATGTAATGTTAAATTAGTTCCTAGAAATTTGGATTGTCCCGACAAATTGCTCAGATAGAATCAAGGCAATCGTTCTTACACAAGAAATTTAGTTCGGCCACACGTGCATAACAAAACCCTCGAATAAGACAGTTGCTCTATAATCAGTTGTCCCTTTTTGTTTACAATAAAATCATTCATGTTTCCGAAATAAAACACCTTTCGTGGGAAAGAATTATCTCCTCGAACGTTTCGTTTGATTCCCCGGATAGAGGTTTCTCAAGATTATTTTTAGCATTTAAATCACGGGCTATGGCTGTTTCATACCGTTCGCGCATTTTCTCACCTGCTCGGTATTTTTTTTATACGCCACTGTACCTTATTTAGGGCTATTGAACATCTTTAACCCTTATTAAGCAGAAAGGCCGATTTGAGGTTAAAGTACAGGTCGTTTACGAGGCTTGTGATTTATTCAATTCCAAGCAGCTTTTTGTTCGCTAAAACACAGAGTAAACCCACTGGCGGACCGGATGAACGCAAGCATTACGCTACAGCGTAATGCTAAAGTAATCCTAAAGTAATATAGCATTATAATTGATAAAAGAAACAAAATAAATATGTAAATTAAATGTTGCAATTATAATAATACGTTACAATTTACGTTAAATGGTCATGCCGTAATTGCAACAAGTTTCTTTTTTAGCGTTAAAAAATGAAAAAATAATGTGGCTGTCATTGCAGTCTGCCAACGGCTGCTTCAAGCGGGTTGCCAACGGCTGCTTCAAGCAGGTTGCCAACATGCAGGGGCCCGACTTCAATGACAGCCACTTTGTTTTTTTATTTTCTAACGCTGAAAAAGCAACTTGTTCCAATTACGGCATGACCATTTAACGTAAATTTTAACGTATTATTATAATTTCAACAGTTTACATATTTGTTTTGCTTCTTTTGATAACTATAATGCCATATTACTTTAGCATTACTTTAGTATTACGCTGTAGTGTAATGCTTGCGTTCGGCCGGTCCGCCAGGACCCCCAAAAAAATAACAACTGAGACTCCGCGTTCGTACCAAGCAAAATTTAGATGCCCAGACGCTCAATGGCCATCATACCTAAACTTCCTTCTACAACTGGGTGTTCGATGGGAGTCCTAGCAGAGATGATCTCGCACGTAATAATCTCATTATTCAAATTTATATCTACAGTTCCTACCGATGCAACCGCCAGTGACCCAAGTTCGAGTATGGTTGTCGGATGTCTAGTGAACCCCACCGATAATTCATTTTTAGGAATGAATGTTAGAGGCGTTTCTCGTTACAGAGTTAAACGGATGTTACCTCGTCGGAAAGATTGTAAATATAGGGTTATTCCAGTTCACTCCTGATACGGCGTAGGTTCATGGCCAAAGGAAGGAATTTTGAATTTGACTAATTGCTCCCACGATTTTCATGTCCATCAAGCTATTTCTTCAGTCAAAATTGATAAGAGATTGTCTTATTTAAACCCGTTGTTAGGCTATAAAAATTTGTTTTTCGAGTTGAGTTTTTATTGAATAGAACCTTATTTGAAAATTGACCTTTTCAGTTGTAATTTTTTTCTTTATTTAGTCTCATTACTATACTTCGACCAGACCTCAGTATTGGTAGTAAAAATTTTGTATCCCTGAAAAGGCCTGCACTGGACCTGATCGTGGATAGAAAAGCGTTTTGTCTTTCAAGTAATGAAAAAAATGGCCACCAAATGTTCTATTTTTCACTAAGCATGTTCAACTAGGTTGGATTGATGATTTATCACTTTTTCTGATTGGAAAGTTATGAATCGAAATTTGAATGTTTAAATTTTTCCCTTATAGTTCCTGAAGTCAATTTTGTTCGCTAATTGGCGCGGATCGCGATTGTCTTTAGTTTCAGAGTGCTCCCTGTTCGACAAATCCATGGAGAATAGACATAAGGAGCCCAAAGTCCTGTACATTGACTTCACCAAAAACGAGAATTTTTCTGTCGGACGTACAAACAAAAGCACATCGAAATGCTAGATCTTCTCGAGCGCGGCGCTAGTGTAGTACGCGTATCGATGGCTGCCGTTATGGCCCGTGTAAATATAACCTGGTATAACCTCAAGGTACAAACAAAAATACAAACCCGGTTATGAATACAATGAAACTAAATTCCAAAAGAAACCTTTAGTGCATTTTAAACTGGAGAAAAATCCCATATTTATAAAATACAATAATTCTGACTTTTACGTTGAAATATAAAAATTTTAATTATTCTCTATTCAAATCTTTATACTGCGAAGGTTATAGTAATTTGTTAGAGCAATAATTCAAAAGTACCTACCTCGTCCATTGCAGGATCACTACTATTATACCCACTTTAAAATAGATGTTTCGCGATGAATAATATTATTTCCATATTTTATATTTAAATTCATACGACAAAAATTTGCTCATGTTCGGTTACACTACTTCGGTCTCCTTATGTCTATTCTCCATGGACAAATCAGAGAGACTAATAGCGCTGAAAATTCCGCGTCGCTTTTCAACTCCACGAAGTGCAACTTCGGATCTAATGGCTCAGGTTTCACGAAGGTAACTCATTTACGGTCAATAATAGTATTACTTGCGTTAAGTGACTTTTCAGAGAAAAACCAGGAAATACACAAATTATTCATTTTATGTCATTCACGATTTACCGTGTGTCGAACAGCTTTCGAAGCAGAGTGCATTGGCAATTATTTATTTAAAATTTCCCATTTTCCATTTGTTTGAACATATAAAATTGCATTTCGCCGAAAACGATTATTCAAGCCTGTACTAAATTGCATTAATCGAATTCAATAATGGATGGTGACAAGTACCACTGGAGGAAATAATCCGTGGATTTTAGTGCCATTTATTTTTTTTTTGTTTACAAATCGATTAGGCCGGTGAAGGCCATAATAATTCAGTGTATAAATTTTTATTTGATTTGAAAATTAAATCTCTTTTTTATTCTCTCAGTACGTTTTACCAAGCCAGTGAAGGCCTTATTATTTATAGTACGATTTTTTTAACTGAAAATAATCTTTACAATCAGATCAGTAGCAAAGCTCAGATAATAAAGAAAATCAAAAACCAAAAAAAAAACCCTACCTCCCACGTACATTCAATCTGTAGTTTGAAATTTAAAACCTAAAAATGTAAAGTGTCAACCAAGGTAAAACTCATGCTTTTAGCACAAAGTTTTAATTCGGTCCATTTAAATTACATTTCTAGTTTCCTAAACGTAACACAATACAAACTTAATATTAATTGAGTATAAAACTCTTGCAACTAGCACCAAATTTTATATTCAATATTTGTAATTAAGTTTCTATTGTGTTCCGAATCTTATCCTTTTTTTGAAAAAAAAATAGGTAAAGTCTTCAATTAAGAATTTCTTCACCTAAACTATGATTCATGCCTTCCAAAAAAACATTGTGTGGTTAAGAAAAAATTACTCCTTGATAAATCATTTTACGAAAGCTAATTTAAATTCAGTCTATTGTCCGAGATGAAACTCAAGCTACAGCACTAAATTTCAGTCTGACTATATAAAAACTGAATAAAAATTAGATATTCTTAGAACTTAAAATTGAAATATAAGCTTTCAATCAACATAAAACTCATGCTATAGCACAAAGCTTTAACTTCGATGCTCATGCTTTCATGACAAAATTTTAATTCCAATTTGTTAAATTAAATTTCGTTCTTTTTTTTAAAGTCAAATTTTAAATTTCGGAAACCATAACTCAAAATGGATAGTGAAGCGCAAGTAATAGCGGGCGAAGCGATCTCACCGCTGCCACCAACACTTTGTTACGACCCTTTCAGAGAGAATAATTATTGTTAACTAAATTTGTTCTTATTTTTTTTTTCAAGTAGCCCGGAGGTTCAAAATGTCAATTCTTATGATGTTTCGAAGAATATTTTTTTTATCCTGAGGGATCGTTGCTTCGCTCTCTTCTGACTGAAGATACCATACTTGCAGTTAGCTTACCAAACTTGGGGATAGGCTTAACAAAAACGAACAACAGTTTAACGAGACCAAAAAGAAACTATACCCTTTCGGGATTTATTTTTAATATAACGATAAACGTTTTTTACACTTATTATTGGTTTTCGAACATTACCACCTCTTTTACTTTATTTATAAATAGGACAGGCTCGTAAACTCTGAGTAGAGAGAGAAAGTTTAAAGGAAAGGAAAGACATAAACTAGAACATACCTGTGACTCGCAGTTCTCCCTTTTTGTGCCTTCACCGTCCGCAGGTTCGAACGTTTAACTCTCCGCACCTTGGTCCGTTTTTCTTTCTGTCAACCGATCCGTCCTCGTCTTTTATAAAGCGCAAATTTAAGTTTTACTCCATAGCCGTTTCCCTATTCTTAAAAAAATTTGAAATGGCAACTTCATCCTTAAGACACCCGATACCTTTTCCGTCTGCTGGATTTTAGTTTTATAAGAGAAATAAATTCTCGGTTACTTATCGGCAAAGATTCTCTTTTAATGTCTACGTCCGCCTCGTATTTAGTTATGTCCTGTCACCGTTACTATAAAAAAAACGTTGACGCGAAGAGCTTGTCTTTCAAACTTTTTGTCGACGCAAAGAAGAATGAAGAACTGCCTTGAGAATTTTGAATGTAACCGACTGAAAGGTTTGAATGCATAAGTGTCAAGCGACAATTTGGAAATGGACTATGAAAGGAAGTTATATTGGGAATTGCTGACTTTTCAAAATTGCTGACTTCCATAATGTGACTTAGAGACACCTTTGATTCTCTTTCTCTCTCTCTCTCTCCCTCCCTCTATCCCTCTCACTCTCACTCTCCCTCTCTTCCTCTGTCTCAGGGTCCAGAGTACTTGTATGACCAATTTGTTGTAAGGGTTGCTGTCACTGATAGGGTAGCTAGAAACCCTGAACGACTCAGAGCATATCTGCTTGAGATGGAGGAGTAAGCATTTTTACGAATTTGTAGAATATAAGTGAGATATATGCTATTGGGTGTTATTGGATGAATATTGATTTTTGCAACTTCAATACTTAGTTTGTAAGTTTGTAATAATACAGAGAATATGCAACTGGTGTACACTAATGTTTACAGTATATGCCCTTATGGGAATCCCTAGAACAAAATAAACCAATCAAACAATCTCCCACTCTCCCTCTTTACCCGTCTCTCATCCCCCCTCTCTCTCTCTCTCTCTCTCTCTCTCACGAGCAACTTACGCTTAGAATATAAACATGATTAATATATAAATACAGTGAAGTCTCGCCTTTTTCTTGACCTTCAAACGAAACGATTCTTTCATTTCTGAGCTGGAGGGGGCCCCACCCTTACCGCGAGTGGGCAAGTTATTTTTATTAACGACGTTCATTGGCTGCCCCGTTCTTATATCGATGCGCCGCCTGTCGCTACTTTTTCAGCTGAAAAGCGCGAGTGATTTGAAATCAATAAAAAATACCATCAATAATAATACAAAAAAATGCACTCAACATTCCTAGAACTGCGAACAGTTTCTCAGCGCGTAGGGCGAGAGACGGTTGCGACTCGCGCCTCGGAAGGGCCGAGTGCGCGAGTAGTCAGTCGCGTATATTACGCAATATGATGCATACCAAGTGAAAACGGTTCAGGCGGTCTCGGCTTATTGCGCAGTTGAAAAAGTCGCGGCCCGTTAGTCTTCATGCATGCATCACTGTTTTTCAAGTGTCTTGCAAGTGTTTTTGTTGACATACGACAATTTGCCAACTAAAAATTAATATTATAGAATCAAAAAACGACTCAAATATTTCGCGGAATAGTGAGTTTTGTGGCATGACGTCGATAGGTGGAAATGCCACCAGTCAGGAAGGTTAGTACATGGTACTGCAACTGCATACGACTTTTTGGAGAAAATCTCGGAAACGTGAAGGTAAGTTATAAAGGTCTGCATAGTAATCTTTTCAAGTGTAAATTTCATTTGCGCAATTCTGTGTCTTCATGCTTTTATCGGCTGAAGACCTTTCAGTTTCACTTGAGAAATATTACTATTTGTACATTAATGACTTTTATGTTTAAAATATTTTCTCGAAAACGTCGTGAGACGTATTCCTATGACGTTGTGATAAAATACTCAATTCCAGGCTTCCCGCTCTTCAGGCCTCTTTTTTTTAATTGGTCACCCACTGTCGTGGAGGAGAATATGCCGGGACCGTGGTGGGAGTTGCCGAAACTGCGCAAATGGAAATAACCGTCTACAGCCGACGGGAAATAGAGGTGACAGGAAATAAGCGAGACAGAAATATGTGAGACTCTATTGTATATATATATATATATATATATATATATAGTTTCGGTTTTGATTCCTTAGGAATGGAACCGAAGGGCCTATGACAAAGCCACCGAACGTGTCCTCGGGTTGCGGATAGAGGGTCCCTGTACCAAGGGTTCCTGCTGGATATGGTTACAAGAATTAATAAGCAGTCGCAGATAATTGTCCGGGGATGGTCCCGATGAAATAAACCCTAAGCGGAGGCGTGACAACCGTGCCGAAAGTTGAATGGCACCTGGGTGAGGTGTGTCAAACGATGACTCTGGGATACCGGACGACCTCTCAGAGTATGCAGCCTTATCCTTGCATGCGCGGCTCTACAAGGATGGACGAACCCTTTTCCCTAGCTGCTCGTGGGAACAACAATGACAATACCAAACATAGTTGTAGTAAGTGCGGTTCAAAACAATCAAACGCGCAGGACTCCCGACAGTGGGTCGGAAAACAATGCCGACTATCCTATAGTTGGGGGAGCCAATCAAGACGAGGTCAATGCGATTGACCGGCAGAATCTCGTTACTTTTAAGTGGACGGATCGACTCAGGGACGACCTTCTGGAGTGCTATGATACCAGT
>CAKNWW010204741.1:0-10875 GCA_932074435.1 Andricus kollari
TTTTTTTTTAAATATCGATTTTCAAACGGCGAGAATGAGAAGCTTCTATTTCCCAATTGAAAATAGTAAATATTTATATAATTTTAAATTGATTAATTTAAAATCAAATAATTGAAAGTTTATACTGAGCTGAATAATTTAAATTAAATATTGAAGATGACGCCTGAAAGTTATGCAGGGTGGCTATTGGTCCGGGAAACCAGTCAAATTTAAAATAAGTTCGATGTCAGCTTGTTTTAAATTTTAAGTTCAATTGCCAACTTCTTCAATTATGATATTCTTAGTTTAAAATGCGTAGTTATAAAATCTTCTATTAAAAAATACTCCGTTTTGAAGCAAATTTTTTTGTAAGCGTAAATTGTCAATTTAAAGAATTTTAAAATGCCATTTTGACGACTTAAACAATTAAAAATTAAAAGGGGTTGGAATTGAAATTTTGTATAAAAAATGATTTTATTTGATCAACCGTAATTATAATTTAATGTTTTTTTAAATCGAACGATTCTGTAAATTTTATAAAGCTAACAATAATTGATTTTTCAAGATGATTCTTAACCCGTAGGAAATTAAATAGTTTACAGATTTTATTTTTAAAAATTGAACTGTTGCAATTCGAAAGTCTTAGCAGTTAAATAAACGTATATGTCCAATGATTCAATTTCAAATTTTATTCAAATACTATTTCAGTCTAAAATATTCCATTTTTAACCCATTAAATTTAAAAAATTTTAATTAGAAAAAAGAAGAATCATTTCATTAGTAGAAATATTGGACTGTTCATATAAAACGAGCAATTATAAATCAAATATTTAAAAGTGGACAGTTTGAAACAGAAAGCCTTGAATCGTCAAAATTTTAAAGAAGTACTGTAAATCTTGAAATGATTTCAAATAATTTTAAAAAATCTACATATTTTAGGTTTTGAACAAAAAATGTAGAAGCTTTTTAGGAATTGTGTAAGGTTTTATAAGAATAAAAAAATTTTCTTACGCTTCAGAGGAAAATTGAAAAGGAATTTTTATTTTGAAATTTTTTAATTTGTAAGTGACATTGTTAAATTTTGATGTATAAATAGCAATTGAACACTTAGTAGTTTAGAAAAAAATCGTGTAATTTCAAAATATGTTTTTTAAGAGAAGTTTTGAAAAGATTCAAATTTAATGTAAATCTTGAAGTGATTTCAAATAATTTAAAATAATGTATATTTTTTCCGGTTTGAAACAATAAATTTAGAAGCTTTTTAAGAATGTCTACAAATATTTCAAGAAAGAAAAAAAATTTGAACAATTATCCATTTGAAGCTACTTAAAATTAGTTAAACTTCTCATTTAAAAAGTTAATGTTTCTAGCTTAAAATGATAGCATTTAAAAAAATTCACAAATTGTTGATTCACTGTTCAACTGAGAGAATTTAAAATGATAACACTTTCAATTCATCAGATTTCAAATTCTCCAATTGAAAAATGTTAATACCTTTATTTTATACATATAAATGATTGAGCGGCTGAACAAAAAACTGTTAAAAAAATTATTTTAGTGTTCAGTTTTAAAAGTGTAAAATTCGAGAATCCCATTTTAAGGGCTTTAATTTAGAGTTCAGTTATTATTATTATTATTATTTTAAATTTTTAGCTTCAAGATTTCAAATGAAAATAACTACAAAATGATTATACTACCGGCGTCTACGGGTACACGTGCACTCGTGCAGTGGTACGAACGCGTTCGACAACAATCGAGATTGCTCGGACATACTCGGGAACATAAAAATAAAACAGCATTATACGAAAAATCGAGACTTGAGTTTCAATTTCTATAATGGGTCGCAGGTTCCTGGCATGTTCATATTCATAATGTCAATTTCTCAAATAAGCTTTACAGATTATAATATTCACTTCGTTGCTTATTAAAATTATTTTAAGACAAACTAGTAAGCACCATATCAGTTTTTAGTACAATTAATTTTTCAAATACAGATTCATAACATTTCGTACTTAAAATACTAATTTTTCTACTGAAACTTATTAAAGACTATTATAAAAATTTCAAATTTAAGTACTTTAATATGAAAAACTTGAATAGTTCAACATTTTTCCGTGTTTTGTTACACAAGTATACTAAACTTTGATTTATTTTCATCATTTATTCAAATAGAAGGTCTGTCGGTGTAGCGATAATTTCCATTTTTGTCGAATTTTCGTTCCTCAGCTGAGTCTTGCTGCAAATTTCAGGAAAGTGAGGGCGGAAACAATTGCTCAATCCCTCATAATAAATTCTGAAACTTTTCCAATTTAAAATGAGACCAAACCGTGCGTTGATACCAATACTTTACTGAGATTTTTCTATTCAGAAAGAATGTGACAATTCAAAGGAAATATGGAAAATTACTGAGACTTCAGATTGACACCTTTTTGGCAATCGCCCATATATTTGTTTGATAAAATAGTCTATTTTTCTGATTACAAAATTTACACGAAGTCGGCTTAAAATTTTGGAAAAATGTAATTGGTAACTAGCTTCTAACCATAATATAAAGAGGTTTTTAGGTAATTTCCATTGATTCTACCGCTCCGATTTCCGATCAGAAACAATATTGTATTTTATTTATACGTTTTAATTATTGGGCGGATGGCGTTCAGCCTCGATTGTATGACGAGGCAATATTTCCCTGGCTGCTTGTTCATAAAATTGATTGTACATTCGATAGATTGCTTGATCGCTTGTATCTAGGTTTTCTTCATGGTTCAATAAAGGGTTTGCTCGAAGGGTTTCTAGATGGCGTAATCGACGGATTGTTTGAAGATTTGCAATTCCAATTGCTTCCTCATGTACAGAATCTCTTACCCGTTGGATTGCATGCTGCATTTCTTCCGGTCTTGTATCTGTTCTTCTGTGCTGCCTTGCTAAAACTCGATGGTTTACTCTGCGTGCATCAGCATTTAATTCAATCTTACGAATATGTGACAAATAACTTCCAACACCCATCCGTTCAAGTTCTTCAGCGGTCAGACTTACAAACTCTTTATTAATTTTGTCATATACAGTATTAGGTTGGCCAAACTCAGAATATATTGGTTTAATGAGCCCTTCTGAAAGCCATCCAAAGATGACAGGATCTCTTTTTACTAAAGTTGAAGATTCATCGAATGTAGCCGTGCTGCGATGAAACATTTTTCGTAAAACCCTGTTCTCTTCGTTATCTTCATATTGAAATGCTTGGATTTCAGGAAGGGAAATACCATCGGAACCAGAAAATAATTGCCTTAAAGTCTTCTGCAAACTTAATTCTGTGAGAAGAAATAAAAAAGATTGAACCATTATACTTATAATACAATATAAATGAATATATCTGTTTCTTTTACTGACAAAGAGAGACTCAAGTCTGCGGATCTCGCGGTCGTTTGTGGAGGATGAACAGGTTTTTCAAGTTTTTAATGTTAAAGAAAAAAAATTATAATTGCAACGAGTTTTTTCTTTTAAAAAATTATTTTTTTAAACATAATTTGTTTCAATATTGTCAAAACATGATTTTTTGTATAAACTCAAATTTTTCATTGAAACAGAAATGCTAGTAAGGGTTACTATCAAACTTTTATCAATAAAGAAAATACTGTTTTCAATTTATACGATTATTTTATAATACTTTCTTACTCAGCTTTTATTGTGGGATAACGCTTCCTAAACATTAATTTTAAATCGGTAAACGATCATTTTTCCTTAGTAAATTATTTGAAGAAAACCTCTCCGTAGAAATAGAAAGTAAATAATTTAATTGAAATGATTTTTCAGTAGAAATAATTCGGGAGAGTATAGTGTTATGGTTATGTTACAGAATGTTAGAAACGGAAAATAGCACACTCAGAATTTCTTACCAGTTGGAAAAGTAACTCACATTTCAATCGTGTAAAGTAAACAATTTTCATCATATTTTCATCAAGAAATCTATCATTAGGATCTTCGAATTCTTGTAAATTTTGCAACAGATTGTCGTGATTTCTAAACGATTTCTAGAATTAGACTGGATTCTTTTTTATTTATTTTTGCATTTTTTTTAGTCCCTCCGAACCAGATTTCCAAAGTGAATATCAACTCGAAGGAATCAGTGAAAATCGACTTTAATTTGCGTAAATGTTTACTGATCGAAATCTTGAAAAATATCATGTTACTGATTCTAAGTGAAGTTTCAATACACTTTAGAGAGTATATTATTAGTAACAAAGACGTAAATATTTTAAAATATGTAGATGAAGAATAGAATAGGATTGAGAGGAAAGTATTAAAAGGAATAGGATTTTAGTTATGTCAAGAAGGAGACGGAACAAATTTTAAAATCGATTGTTTAATTTTCAATTGATTAAAAATTATAAGTATAACATAATACATGAACGTGTCGCGCTCGTTTTTATTGCTGTAATTTCATACTAGCTTTAAGTAAATGAGAATCAAAAGGAAAAAATCGAATTAACTATTTGGTAGTGAACGATAATAAATATTTTTCAAGGAAAACTGCGAAAGTTTTCATATAAGTTTTGTAATACTGGGATTACAAATGTACTTTAAATGATAGATATGTATGATATTATAATATTATATATTTACCAATAGTATTCAGAAAAACGGCTAAGGCCAAGTAGACAGTACCGAAGATTATCTTCATTTTCGATGATAGATGATACTGATTCAGAGAGAAATTCTATAACCGTTTAAATAATGAATATTCTACAAGACAATTGCACATATACATATATACTGGTACATCCTGTTAGCTATCTCACTCGGCGTTCTGATTTGAGGCCTCGATAAATATAATTTAGGACTAAAAATAATAATTTTAGTTCAAAACATGGTCGTATATTATACTTTAATACTTATATACATACATACATTTCGTTTCGATTTCGAGTATCTCAGAGAACAAATTGCGTCACAAAGAAAAGTATAACAGCATGAGATCATAGTTTTAACAAAGTTTAAAGCAAAACAGATCTTTCCTAATATCACGTTACCTCTGCCTGTTTTACGACCTTATTTACCAGAAGGAGTTTTTAAATTTGTTTATTTTACACGTCTGAGTTTTAAGTAATTAAGTTGAAAAGGTTTTAATTTCATACTATTCGATTCGAATTTACTTTAAGTCAGAATTTTTCAATTTTAAATGCTATCACATAATCTGAAATTGTTTAGACAATAAAAAAAGGATTTTCTAAATTGAATAATATACAAACTGAAACTAGGAGACTTAAGAATAAACATTTTCAAACTAAACTCTGCAAATTTTAAAAATGACAAATTTCATGATTTACCTTAAGCCACCTTAAATATTTTTATAAACTTCTTTGAGAATATTGATATCAATTGTTGGCTTAGTGCTACATAAAATTGTATAAAATTAACTTTCTTCAAACTTTTCGACACGCTAAAGATGCCCTCTTCAGTAATTTATTATTTCTTAGAATATTGTATAAGATTTTGCAGTCATTGTGAATAACTGCGTTGCTGAAAAAAGTGTGTGGAGATTCAGATGTTACGCGCATCTTTTTGTTAAAAATAAAACTGACTATAGATATCAACTAAAAAATAAAATTTTATAACCGTTCAAAGTCCTTTTAGGAAGTTTTGTCTATTTGCATAGACTACAAGATGAGAAAGATTTGAAAAAATATCTGGGATCTTTTTTCGAAGTGAATGGTTGAAGAGGGGGATTCTGTTTTCCATTGCTGTAATATAACATTTGAAAAAAATATTATTTGAAATAAAAATAAAGTATTAATTACTATTTGTGTACCTCAGTTTACCAATCGTCGTGATTTTTGCAATGTATCAGTTTTTCTTATTGTGGGAAAAATTCGAGCGAGGCAAATAGACTCAATGATTCATAAGATTTAAAAATAAACATACTGGCGTTTTTACAAGATTGCCCGGTATTTTATATAAATATTTGTAACTTTCTGGAACACGTGTAGCAAATGAAACTGATAGCGTCTAACGCAACATACAATTCATTTCAGATTCTATAAATTATACGTATATCTTGAGTCCGTTCTATTCTTATTAATTGAAGGGAGAAATATCAGATTGATATTTTGTATTGTAATAAAAATATAGCGAAAGCAGGCTTAAAATTACAATATCCTTCTTTTGCTATCTAATTTCAATTAAACATGTTATTATCTTTACATCATTTCACATTTCTTAATTTCTTAATTTTCTGTGGGCGCACATGTATTTCGTCTGGGCATCGCTAATGCATGGATTGACACCCCCTACAGATAACATTTTTTTAAATAAATTATTTGATTGTACATTTTAGATCGCAAAGGAAAGAGTGAAAAGAATATTCTTGTTATGAAATACGCTTTTCTCCCATTTTTTTCCTTATTTCTTTCTTTGCAATATAAAATTTATTTTATTGATTAAAACTGTATAGCAACTACTACGCAACATACATAGGTTGTTTTTCCACTAAACACCGAATCTTGCTCCATATTTGTTGAAAAAATAATTGTCTAATGTTGTACTATTTTTAGAAGAAGTTTAAACCGCAGCTTAAGAGCATGTATCAGACTGTCACGTGACCAATTCTTTTTAAACGGACTTACTAAATAATAATAACACGAATAAATTTTTGGTACCACACAGATGTAAAGGAAAAAATAGCAACATGTTTTCTGGTATGGAAAATTGATTCGAGTTATTACTTGATGATTAAGTTCGTTTAAAAGAATTGGTCACGTGACAGTCCGATATATGCCCTTAAATGACAGTTGACAAGATATTGGAAAGTGAACAAACTGAATGCTCGCAGAAGAGCACAAAGAGCACCCCTATAAAAACATGTATTGCAAGTTAATGTTTTTGTCCTTGAATTATTTTTAGTAAATATTTTTACGAAAATTAACGTTAAATGAAGGTCTTGATCGTATATCATTCATGTGTTAGGCCCCAGGACCGCGGTTTAAACTTTGCTTTAAAAATTAAGCATAACTATAGAATTGATTTTTCACCAAATGAAACATAAAAAGAATAGTGATGAGTGATCTAAAAAACACAAAATTGGCTGTCTTGGGTCACTCTGCTAGCACGCACCTTAGTGGGCACAGGATATTTACATCAACGGTTTTGTTAACATTTCTTTAACTTTGAGGGTGGACCAAGAAACCGGTCCATAGCTTAATGTCTCTGTTTGTTAAGTTTTTGTAATAATGAGCCGATTTTCCATGTTGTTTAGAAACATATGTCTCCATTTCAGGTATAAATGCAAGTATTTTTCATAAATTGAACTTTTTGATTGGATGTTTTTTTTAAACTGATTTTTGGATTCATAATATATTTTAGCCATTTTTTTTTAAAATAATTCTTGCACAAATTGTATTAGCAATATTATGTTTAAAAATGTCCTCTAAAAAAATTTCTTTAACGCTCGTATAACGCTATATGTGGATATCGTATGCCCACCGAGGTAGTGAGGACAAAGAAAAATGCCGATCCTCAAAAGTACGCCAAAATCGGCTCAGCGTAGTTTTGAGTTGCAACAAAAATGAAGTTCACAGACTCATTTTGAGAATCTAGGAGAAATTCCCCATTTTGAGACTGGTCTTTTCTCATTTCGAGTATCGTCTTGTGTTGGGCTAAATTTTCATCCACCTGGCAAGAAGATTTTTTTTCTGTACTTTAATGAAATAAATAGTAATGAGCGGGTAAGTTTTAATATTAATTGACTCATTTTGAATTTTTTTTTATTACAAAGCGCGTTCTAATCACATAAAAAGAAATTTCCACTTATGGGTGCAAGTCTAAGGTTATTCATGACCGGTTTGATATATTAACTAAAGCCGGGATATCACATCCAAGTCATGACCAACTGCATGCACATTGAAGCCTAAGCGCTCGAAGAAATTCGGATTAGGGAATTGTAAATATTATGTTCTACTTACACGGCGCCTAATTAAGCGTCCGCACATTTTTAACGAAAAATCATCAAGTATATAGAAGAAATCTTCGATGTTTTAAGAAATCAGGGTTATGTTTACGTTTTGTCAACTCAAACAGACGATATTTTAAAATAAAAATCATGAAATATTGATCCAGTGTGAACAATAATTTTATTGAAATAGATCGAATGCAATTTGGATCTGATATTATTTGAATGCGACATCTTGGAAAAAGATAATAGTTTACATTTTAAACTGCCAGATTAAAATCAACTAATTTTTATTTGTTACATGTTTTACACATGGGAG
The DNA here is from genome assembly GCA_932074435.1 of Andricus kollari. NCBI lineage: Eukaryota > Metazoa > Arthropoda > Insecta > Hymenoptera > Cynipidae > Andricus > Andricus kollari. The sequence continues at coordinate 8,238 of CAKNWW010204741.1, forward strand.
GAAAGCTAACAAGGTTTCCGGAATTTAAGGTTATGTTTGGAGCTTTCCACATAATTTGATATTTTGAAAGGAAAAACATGACAAAATATAGTAATTTACAGTTTTTTCGTTGAATTGTTTTCAATTGTATTTTATTGACAATTGTTTTGAATTGTCAGTTAATCGTAGCTGAGTTGCCATTCATAAACTATTTTACCAGTATCAGGCGGGAGGTGGTCGGGCCGAAAATTACGCTTTGAAACAAGGCTGGTCGGGGGAGGAGGGTCAGTGGAAGTAACTTTTCGAACTTAGATAAAGCTTTGCATGTTTCCTGATGATAAATTTTACCAGCGTTTGTGAATTTTTCGAATGATGGCCTATAGCGCTACGTTTCAATAATAACTTAATAAACACACGGAACGGCTGCAAGGAACGCTTAAGCTCTACAGTTCCGTTTTTCATCAAAGGGGTCGTCCATATATTACGTAATCCATTTTTCTTTTGTTTTTATCGTTGTATCATTCTCAACTTCACGGCAATCCTCTTTTCGTCTTTATTCAAACAAAAGAAAAACTGATTACGTAATATATGGACGATCCCAAAGATAACAACTTCTTCAAACATTGGACGTCCAGTATGACATTCAATTGTCCAATCCAGTGGGATCCACAAAGATTTAAGAAATTAATGAATATTCCGCAACCTGACCCTATATAGCGGCTACTGACAGATCCCGACGACTCCAGAAGCAAGGAAATACACTGTCTTTTCGCCGCCTGACGGAAGGCAGCATCAGTTCTGGGTCAGGCCCTTTGGCCGAAAAGTATCCCTGGGACCTTCCAAAACTTAATGCAGCATGTTCTGGTCGGATAGTGGGGTGATTTCTATATCGCTCACCTCGACAATATCATCGTCTACTCCAACACCTGCTCCCCACAAAAGTGCAACTTCGGACAACCAAGTCTGCCATATCTAGGACATGTATCAATCTCGGATGGAAACTATCCGCAACCCCGCCACGTGAACGCTATCCTCAAGGCCTCACGTCTACGAAACCACAAGTAGTTGGCCTCGTTCCTGGGTACATGCAATTGATTAAAGGAGTACACCCCACATTGCTCTTAATACACAGAACATTTAACGGAGCTCCTGTTTCAGAAAAGTCCGTAATATTGAAGCCCTGAGATCCTCCAAACTGACGCCAGTGCCACCGGCATGGCTTTCGTCCTGATGCAGGAAGATACCAACAAGAAGCGTCACATCATTTCGTATGCCAGTGCCTAATTTTCACCTACGGAGTCTCGTTATCATTGTAATGAGCAGGAACGTTCGTGGGTCGTCCGGGCAATCAAGAGGTACTGCTATTACCTGGAGGACAGGCGCTTCAAGCTAAAGACGGACAGCAAGATTCTGAACGGCTGTATCGGATTAGGGACACCTGAGGCAAACTCTGACGATGAGACGCCTAACTGAAGGAGTTCACCTTCAAAGTCGAGTATTGCTCCGGGAGGAAAAATCAACTGCTCGCCGCCTGACGCCACGGACACGCCTATCCCACCAATCCTCAAAAGGACCCAGATACCAACCCTCATCGACGAAATCCTCGAGACCTAACAGAAAGATCCACTATTCGGCCACATGATGTACACATGGTTCCAGGTACACGAACATGGACGCAAGAACCAGCGAGAAGAAGACTTTCTTCCCGGGTAATCTAGGAGTATCACGATACACTGTTTTCCGGCCATCCTGGAACCAAAGAAACCACTCACTTCATCCAACAGTACCTCTTTTGGTAGGGATTAAGCCGAGAGATTCGACGTTATGTCACTAGCTGGCGAAGTTTTAATAGCAATGAAAACTTTCTTTTGGGACTCAAAAACACTCCCCTAAAGTTTCATAAACAAAAATTTCTTCTGTCTCCGCATCGTAGATATAGCTAAAAATCACAAAAAACGAAGCACTTCTTAAAATTTGAACAGCAAACAATTTTTTTTTTAGATTTAAATTATCAATAAAAATAGTTCAAAGCAACTCGATTTATACCTGTATAGCAATAATTCCATTAAAATATTTTTTACCCTTCCGAATTGACTTTAAAGTTTCAAAAAATCTAAAAAAGTCGACTTTTTCGCTATTTTCTTCGAGTTACGGTAAATTTCTGGACTATTTGACCATATAATGTGTGATATACGTAAAGTAGAATGTATTTGCAATATGTCGCAAGAATAATATATGCGGAACGTTGACATTAAAATAATTGTTATTGACTCTGAATTACAAGAAAATATTTAAAAGTGATATACTGCTCTTTATTTGACACTAAAATTAATTTTGGGTACATATTTTATCAGAAAAAATAGTTCGAAGCAAGTTGATTTATAGTAATATAGCGAAAATGATTCAAGTATTTTTTATTCTACTAAGTGACCTTGATATTTCAAAATATCGAAAAAATGTAGACTCTTTCGCTATTTTTTTTGAGTTACGGTGAATTTCTGAAGTATTTGACCATATAATGTGTGATATACGTAAAGTAAAATGTATTTGCAATATGTCGCAACAATAATATATGCGGATTGTTGACATTGAAATAATTTTTATTGACTTTGAATTACAAGAAAATATTTAAAAGTGGTATATTGCTCTTTATTTGACA
>CAKNWW010204753.1:0-12518 GCA_932074435.1 Andricus kollari
AGCATAGTTTGATGTTCACAATACCTCTCGTCGGTCTAGATCGATGGCTTCCAACACCCAAAACGGTGATGATCGCTGATTGATGAGGTAGCCGAAGTCGCTGTACCATTCTAGTAGAACTCTGGTATGATGGCGCCCTCCATCAAATCCTTCGGTATTTACAAGAGCAGTGTCCAGGAGCACCGCCCCGTTTAGCCATATGCTTGGTTGTGACATGAGCAGTGATTCCAGCTGCAGAGTTATTAGCAGTATTAGAAAATACCTTACTATTTGGATTAGAAGTGGAAGCAGGCTATTAAGTAGAAGGACCAGAAAAGCCTAGAGAGTTGTCAGTGGGTCTGGACTCGGAGTTGGATTCATTAAGAGGGGGAATGCAACATGGTATGATGGAATCGATTACATATTTGGCAACGCTTATTAGAACCACAGAATTTTATGCAATGCTTACCTAGACAGTTGAAACACAACCCATTTCGTCTCACCATGTCTCTCCGCTCCTTGATTGTCTTCGGACGAAAAGTAGTACAAGCCGTTACTATGTGCTAACCGGAACAAAAACTGCAATTCCCCTTTTTTAAGGCAGCATTATGAGCATGTGTTAATGTACCTTTTTTACCAATCTTGTTGTTGTTTTTGTCTGGTGGTGCCTTAGACTTGCTAGTGGAAGCAAGTCCCGCATTCTCCACAGCTTCCAAGGTGGTCAACTTGGCGTCCAAAAAAAGTATGAAAAGTGTCATACGTCGGCTGTGTAGTCGATGCTCTCAAACTATCCTCCCAAGATTTCCGAGTTGCTGTGTCCAATCGCTGAACGAGCATTTAAACGAGAAGGTCATCCCACTTGTGTGTTAGACATTACAAGGAAGCTAATGCCCCCACTGCCTCGATTACATTATTTAACAAAGAATGGAGCTCTGATGCGCTCTATTTTGACCTGACAGGTAAATTAAATAGTTTTGCGAAGTAATCATTTATAAGGATTCTATTATTGTCGTATATAGACAATAATGTCTTTCACGGATGTAAGTATAAATCCCGGAAAACTTCGTTAATTCTAAACGCGGAAAAGTAGGCCGATTACTGAAGGTTGCCGAATCCAAATGATCTAAGTTATGGTTTGGATATGTTTTGGTTGTCAAATATTTTTCTTCCGCTTAAGAAAATATTTCGAATTAAAAATAGTCACTCTTCGCGTTTTCGATTCTCTCTATAATCATTATGTCGTTATTAAGGTCGAATTTTTTCCACATTTTTTCTAAATTTCTAATCGGCGACTTTACTGCGTAGCGATTTATTTTCTCAATACCGCGCTTCTTTAAATTTAGAATCGTATTACAAATACTCTTGTGCTGCTCTTGCTGTTGAACATAATATTGCGTAAATTACAGCATTTTGAGAAAAAGAAAGGTGAATCCGAATTCAAGTGAAAATTAGTCGCGATAATAAATTTAATTACGTGAACTTGGAGAAGGCTATAGAAGAAAAATAGAGAATCAACTTATGTGCAAGAAAATGTGACAGTTCTGTTCAGCACACAATAGCTGAGCGGCGAGATAAACACGCACGAAAAGAAATCGATAAAATATAGTCAGTCAACTCGTAGCGCACACACCATTCAACGCGCCCTTGTGTGTGCAAGAGCCCCGGCTACCGGTGGCTTCTGTCAGTTCTGTCTACTCCTCGTTACATCACTCTCTCTTGTTTCTCACCACACCGCCGAATCCTCTCGGGTACGGCACGCCTGTCCGAGTCTACCTGCTGTTACGGAGAGCGAAGCGTGGTCAGGGTGGGTACGAAGTTCAACCCTCTAGATAAGCGACGCTATGGATTTCTGGTAGTGCCAAAAAATGATGAGTTTATCAACCGCCACGATTCAAGCGTACCGTTGAAGGAAAAGAGACAAGTCCAATTTACCAAGTAAATAACATTTATTATGCCTTGCTCGAAAGAGCAAGATATATGTGAAACCTTTAGTACACCCACAACACTGTCTTGGTACTGAAAATTAGTTAATTACGGAAACATTACAACAAAAAGATGCGAGCGCTACAGAGAATTGATGACTCAAGCCGTGGCAGAGCAGTACTGCGTTCCCCTTGCCCCACTGCCCCACTCCTAACTAGTCGATCGACCAGGCGGGTTGTGAGGAATCCAGGGCCGCCACGAACCCAAATCACCCGCGACCGCGGAGAATAATGATCCTGATAAATGCCGAACAAAAATTGTCATTTCTTTATTTAGATAGCTTGCAATGTCCTCTACAAGCTCTGTAAATATCGAAATAGGATCTCCCTTAGTTTTCGAGAAATAATTAAAAACGTACGCCGAAACGATGCATACGATGTGAAAACCCATGTGAACAATAGACGAACAATAGAAGAATATTATAATCGTGTGCACGAACTTCAGCGTTCAGATTTTCGGGCGTTAGGTACACCATGCCACGGCGTACATTCTTAATTATTTTTCGAGAACTAAGGGTGATCCCATTTTGATATTTACAGGGCTTGCAGAGGACATAGTAAGCTATCTATATATAAAACATTAAGATACTAGAAGTGGGTTTCTTTTCAGATGATTTAACATGGAATTGCTCAGGTCTCTCCAGTCTCAAGATGCCTAATAACACTCGTATCCGCAAACTCAGGGTCCTTGGGAACGGTAATAATTCGTCATCGCTTTAGACAAATCTTGGTACACTTTTCCAATCCAAAGTCCATACCAATCTCTTTTTTTACCCCTCGACGATATTTAAGGCACTCTGAAGTTGGCTTGAACCAGAAGCATAGATCTTCAGCTCATCCATATAAAATACACAAGTGACATTATGCTCGCGATGATTTTTTTCGCCGCAGATCTTCCCACGAGAATCGCGTACTGCGAGAGATAATGGCAGAAGTGTGGTGTAAAAGAGCAGATTGCTCATGCTGTCGCGCTGAAAGAAGCCATACCCTCGTGCTAAAAATATGCCAAGGCACTTGCGAGATGGATGTAGAAAGCTGCCTTCCTTGGGTCGCCCCGTGTCCGCAAGACAGGCAAGGGCTTGGCCGGCCTATCGCTGTGATTCCGTCGTGCCCTGTGACCACCCATATCACCGTCGTGAGACGTGGCCATAGGTGTGATTTACCTCGATTTTACTGGGAACCGGTGTCACTCTCATAGATGGCAGTTTCTCCCAGTGGGAAACAGTGGCAAAGGGATTTTAACCCACTGTTTCCCACTGGGAGAAATTGCTAACTAATTTTTCTATGGGCACGACGAAATCACAGCGATAGGTCACAGCGATAAGGTTACGAACCAGTGATAGTTTCGCACCTCCGAGAGTACCGATCACAAGGACTCCTCCTTTTCCTACTCCTTGGCAGTGATGTTGTAGTTGGCCGGAGCCGAGAATTCGGTCATGAATGTAGTTCGTTTCTCGAAGTCCTAGAGAACGATGTCAGGCCTCGACTGTGCAATGGAGAGTGCTGTCCGAAAATCTTAATTCCAGAAAATTGGTCACTTCTCGTTTTGGACAATTGACTGTATCCACTTCGAAGTGTTCGGTAGGGCAGAGTCGCGGTCAACACCTTAAGAACGATAAAGATGGTAGTCAAGCATTCTTAAGTCCGCATTATGTGTGTAGAGATACATCGTTCCCGCGTGAGTGGGAAACCCGAATAGTATTTGTTCTAGTTACTCAGCAAGTGCATAACACGCTCTACACCTATCGCTGGAAACTTCTTGACGTAACAACGAGAGCTCATTCTCCGTCCATTGAACCACCCCAAATGAGTCGAACCGGGACGGCAAGCAAGCCAAGATGTCTTATAACCCTCATATCTACAAGCTGAGGGTCCCCGGGGACTCCAGTAATCCGTTCTCGCTTCTGATTATTCTTGGCACACTTATCCCATCCAAAGTCCAAACCAATCTCTCCTGTGTACACCTTGACGATATTTAAAGCACGTTGACGTTGGCTTGCACTAGAAGCATAGATCTTCAGGTTATCCATATAAAATACATGAGTAACCTTAGGTGAAATCATGATCATCTCGCAGGAGGTACCTGCTTTTCGCGGTTGGTCTTAATGTTGCTTCCTTCTCTTCATCTGTGGCTTTGTTCATATGGTGGTCGGAAATGCGCTCAGCACCACAGAGTGTGCAAACGCGCCGTACAGCCTCCCTCAACAGGGATAATGATGGCATCACAGTAGTCCATCAACTCATGTTTGAGTCGATTTGCCCACTTAGAGTAAGTAGTTCGTCGTCGTGTTTCCGTCCAAATTATTTTCAGCACCCCGAACTCTAGGGTAATCGACACTGTTTGCCAACCCGTTGTCGGGTGCTCTGCGCGTTCGTTCGTTTTGAACCGCATCTACATCTTTTTGTTGGTTTGGTGGTGTCACGGTTGTTACTACGAACATCTAAGGAAAGGGCACATCCATTCTTGTAGAGCCCCGCATGCAAGGATAAGGCTGCAAAATCTGAGATTTCGCCCGGTATTCCAGACTCACCTTTTAAGAAACCTCGCCCAGGTGCCATTCAGCTTTCGACACGGTTGTTACTCCTCCGCTTGGAGGTTATTTCTTTAGCACAATCCCTGGACAATTGTCCGCGACTGCTGATTAATTATTGTAACCATATTCAGCAGAAACCCTAGGTACAGGGACCCTATATCCGCAACCTGAGGAGATGTCCAATGGTTTTGTCGTACGCCCTGCGATTGGATTCTAAAGGAATCGAAACCGAAACCAAATGTGGAGCGATTTTTCGAGCGGGCACATTTGAAACTCTAATGATTAATTTTGGACTTTTTATCAATATACTTATTATTTCAACCGTTAAAAGTGTGTTAATCAGTCTATTTTTGCAACCCGATTAAATTTATATTACTGTTTCTGTCATCTCAGAAGTGAGATATGATCGCTGTCTTGTGAACTTGAAAATGCGAGTGCGAGAATTTGGTCTGCGTACCCAGCTACGTTTCGACTTGGATGTGTGATCCAACAAATTCTTGAACAAAGATTTTCGATATCGGTTGAGGTGTGCGATAGAGTGAACATGTTTGTTCTTATTTCACGGTGCGTAAGCGAGCGAATTCTACAACGTAAGCGGTGAGCGCCCTGCCAACCAATATTATCAAGTGCAACTTGAAATTAGTTTAAAAAGAGTTTTTAATGGAGCGACAAGAGCGAGTCGGATTGAAAAAATACGTAAGTACGACCTAAACCTAAAGTATACGCCATTGAACTTAACCTCGAAATACATGAGTAATATTTCGAAAATATACGTGAGTGATCTTAACCTCGAAATACTTGAGTAAGACTTCGAAAATGTACATACGTGTTGATTAAAATTGTAAAAAAACACCCAATAATGACAAGAATTATAATTTTATTCGACAATTATAATTATCCGACTCTCGCGGACTTTTATCAGTTTACTCGCGAAACGCAAACCCATGCGAATAGTACGCAAATGCAACAGTTCTCAGATCAAGATTCGATAAGATTGTATCATTCCATGGTTTTGAATTTTCCATGAGCGTTAAATGTGTCAAATGCTTGTGTCTATTCGAATTTGTCGCTAATGGAAAGTTTGTAAGAAGTGGCGGATGATCGAACTCTAATCAATGTAACGGACGCGAATAATAGTACAGTGCAGGATTCCACCGTGATTGATCTCCTTCAATCTCTACCAGAAAATATTCGCAGAACTCGGATTGATGTTGAGGAAGCTGAATTTCTCGAACGGAACGTCACTCATTTACAATATTTAAGAATTGACGTTCATCGAGCTGATACCGCGTAACGACTCACCTGCTATTAACCGTGCGAATAATCACCTCGGTTCAGCTCCTTTGAATTCTTTCTCCCTCGAACCGACAACGGACTCGTCAAAAATGGAGCGTCTAATGCAATTTCTAATTGAAGATGGTCGTCGTAGAGATGCAATAATAAGGATGATACTCGATCTTTTTTCTGTGGAACCTACCACACATACCTCAAACTCGGATCTGATTATGGATTCGTTCCTCGTCATACTGGACCTTAGCAAGAGTATTCAAGAATTTAACGGAGAAAAAGGGAGCGTTGCAACCAAGGAGTGGCTAGAGGATATAAATGTTGCCGGACATCGACGACCGCATGGCGCTTTTAAGTGAGTGCAGACTTTTCATCACGCTCAATATAGCCCAAGGTTACCTACAGGTTCCATTCTCCAAGGAGGATCGCAAAAAAATAGCCTCCATAACGCCACACGAGCGGGAAGAATTCAGCTGGATGATATTCCGCCTGATGAACGCCCCCTTTTATTTGGGAAAGTTAATGCAAGAAGTTCTGGGCCCCCTTTGTAAGCACGTGGTTGTTTTTTATTTGGACGATATTTTGATCGGAAAACGCAATTGGGAGGAACTGCGAGAGCGACTTATACTAGTTTTGGAGTCTCTTAGTGCGGCAGGTCTCACCTTAAATCTTGCTTAGTGTTCGTCCTTGAAAGAAAAAGTGTCCTTTTTAGAATTCCAGATTTCAGGGTGCGAAGATTTTTGGGGTTATGCAGCTTCTATAGGCGCTTTGTGTTTACTTTCACCGAGAAGGCTCGCCCGCTATACGAGCTCTTAAATCAAACCGAAAATTCGAGTGGAACGAAGAAGCCGAGAGAGCGTTCGTGGATCTAAACGGATATCTTACCAATTATCCGGTTCTACAATTGTTTGATCCGAAGAAGGAGACTGAACTTCATACAGATGCTAGCGCACATGGATTGGCAGCTATATTATTGCAGCGAGGATCCGACACTAAACTACACCCAGTCTATGTGATAAGCAAAAGAACCAGCGAAGTTGAACGAAACTACCATTCCAGTAAATAAGAATTACTCGCAATAGTCTGGGCTGTCACTCGGTTATGCCCTCTTGTAATCAATGTGAACTTCAGCATAGTTTTCGACTGACCGGCTTTAATGTATTTGAACACGCAGCGAAATAAGAATCCGAAAATCACTCGTTAGGGCGACTTACTCGCCGATTTTAATTATAAAATTTTCCATCGTCCTGGACAGGATATGGTCCCGGTGGATGCATTGAGTCGATCCCCAGTGGCAGATGGCGACGAGAAATCAACGGAGGAAATTGTCGAGGCTCCATTAACAATATTCAGTGTTAAAACTAACGAACTACTGAGAAAAAAGTGAAATTTTACTCCGAATCGAAAACGAACGATCAAAGAGAGAAAAGAACGATGTCGCTGATTACGAACTGCATTCCGGAGTTCTATATAAACGAGTAAATCAACGTTTACTGTACGTGATACCCAAGGCTTTACGAAAGAGCTTGGCAATACGATTCCACGATTTAGGAGGACACACAGGCTTGAAACGTAGGGTTCAGAAAACTATTCATCACTACTTCTTCCCAGGAATGAGAAGATATCTGACACAACACATCAAGGCATGTTTAACCTGCATGAGGAGCAAAACTATGCGAGGATGTCAACCAGGGGAACTTCACCCAATACCACCTGGACGAGGACCTTCTCTCGAGTTAGACTATCATTACTCTAAATCTAGTGATCTTGAAAGAAGGGAGTGAACTTAGTCTCGGGGGTTGTAGTCATGAATAGGGTTGGAAATAAGGATCGTGTCGAGTGCGATATGGGTAGGACCTTATTGGACCTGTCATGCAAGAAAAAGCCTCAAGCGGAATTCTATCACCTTTGAAGATAGCTTATTTCGCTTCCGAATTCCTTCCTGGGTCGCTGGATTCGGATAGGTTTACCCAACCTTCTGGAATTCCGGATATGGCCGCTACTCCTCGATTAAGCTTACCTTTCTTATACTCATACGTAATCTGGTAATGTTAAAGACCAAGGTGTCGACGCATCAATTTTGATCCCGGATTAGTTATGTAATTTATCCAATAAACGGATTCACTGTCACAAATCAGTACAAACCTTTGACCGTAGAAGTACGCGCGGAACTTTCTAATAGAGTAGAAAATGGCCAAACTTTCCTTTTCTGTTTCGAAATAACGCTGTTCGCACCCGTTTATAATTCTAAAAGCGATGAGCATTAAAGTGTATCGAAAATCCAGTTTTTCATGTTTTGAATGATGGAGGGTGCGGAAAAGTTGTGAAACCATACCAAATGAAAGTACAAAAAGTTTCAGTCCGATCGAATGATATTTGCTATTCCCGCAACGCCCTTGGAATTTTGAAATTTTCATGAAAACATGCAAATTTTCTCGTAGCTTTGCACCGCCACCCGAAGGTCAGTATGGTAATATTTGAGCTCGAGGGGTCATAAAATGTGTCCGAAAAAACCATGAAAGCGATGGGTCGAACCGGGATTTTTATTGAAGCCCCGAAAACCAGGTAGAAAAATGGTGGAAAATGTGCAATTTTAGTCACTAGTTTCGATGTTTTGACTGGCGCGTGTTTCTCATCTCGATTCGTTTTGACTTGTTCCTACTTGTCTCGCTTCATCGTTGATTCTCAACAGACTAGTCTGTTTCTTCTAGACTTGGTTGAAGGTTTTCCTTAGTCTGTGGCTCCTGGCCAGCATAATGCCACCCACACGATCTTCTTTTCAATAACACGCATGTGAAAGAACTTTCTCCTAAAGCCCCTTTCCTGGACGTAGCTAGGGTTGCAGCGATTCAGGTTTCGACCCTGTATGAAAAGGCATCAATACCTGCTGCAAGCCAAAAAACAATCACTGATAAAATTGTTTCTTTTCATGAAGAACACCTGAACCTCCTCAAGTCATACCAGAATAAGTCTAGAAAAGACAGTAGCGGTTTAAACAGGGCCGTTACAAAATTTGTTGAAAACTCTAATGTACTTTTCGACGTGGCTTTTTGTAAATTCCCTATCGACCCAGCTAAACTGGAGGGAAGTATCTGCCACAGTCCTGATAAGTCAAAGAAAGTTCCGGCAATTGAGAAATTCTCTCTCTTAGACCAAAAGACCTCGCGCCAGATGGTTATAGGCCAAGTTGATGAGAAAGTATCTACAGTCCTGAGAAAAATAGAAAGTCTGCGGTGCTGCAACCAAAATCGGTAGATGTTGGTGCTGCTGGTCCATCCACCGCTCCTGAAATACAGATAGAAATTGAAACAGACTCTGGTTTGATCGAGGAGCTTCAGATAAACAGCGTCCGGTTTACAGTAGCACAGATAAATCATTTGTGATAGATAAATCCAAAATTCAAAGAGTCAAAACAGTAGTTGGTGGTAGTTATGTATCCCCTGCTGATGTCTTTACCAAAAACCTACTTCACGGCCTTTACTCTGACGGCCGCAAGCATAAAACTAGTGTACAAGTAAAAGAAGGGGCAAAATATTACCGGTGCATTTACACCGAGGAACACATTTTACTTGTGCAAGAGCTAGGCTCGTGTTATATTGGCCACGTTACTCCAGGATCGGGCACAGCAATTGACATTTTAAAATGCATGCTCAACTTTTTAGATGAAAATGATGCCAGACAATTTCTTGTTGCTGTGTAATTCCTTTGTTCGAGAAGGAACTAAAACATCCATTACAATGGATTGTATTTCTCCTCCATTTTAATGAGTTGCCTCTTAGGCACCTTATGCAGTCTCTTCATGGTACCACCAGTAGTCCTAACACTTTTTGTGGTACAATAGGCGAACAGCTAGAGAAATGTGAAAGCCTCCCTGTATGCAGCTTCAAAAAATTGGATGTGGATTTGCTGGGTGCAGATGTTGCAGAGCTGAGTAAGGATCAGAAGTACCTGTATGCCATTTCCATGGCCATTCAATCAGGAGTGTATTCTGAGGACCTAGTGAGGAAGGACCCCGGTCCTCTTGCACACTCAAGGTGGCTAACCGCAGCTATCGGGATATTTCGTCTTTAAGGAGCAACAGGCCAGGCCATCCGCTAATCTGAAAGCTTTAATTAGTTTTATCTTGAAAGTTTACGTCCCGTCATGTTTTGTTATCAAGATCAAGCCATCATTTGTCCATGGCGGCAAGTTGCTTTTTGAAATAATGGAGAGATCAAGGTATTTGCCTAAGAAACACCGTGATGTTGTCGACCCGGTCATTAGCAGTAATGCGTACTTTGCGAACCAAGAAAATGTTCTTCTCTCCATGTTAGCCGACGAAAGACAGGAAGTTAGAAAAATGGCAGTGCAAACAATTCTGTCAAAGAGGCAGCAGGCTGCGGCTGCAGAAAATGGGGGCGGAGACACAGACCCACGCATTTTCCGTGTTCCTGTACTAAATTTGTAAGCAACACAGTACACGGAAATGGTAAATTGGCCCGAAGATGAACTATTTGAACCCCCAATTTTGAGTGGAAAAGCAGACGAACCAATTCAGTCGTGTGTTGAGGACTGTTCAAAGGTCATGACTTTGGTCGGAAAGTTTCCTTGTCACACACTGGCTGTGGAAAGAACGGTCAAACTTGTCAGCCAAGCCGCAAAAAGCGTGTGTGTTGCAGAAGCACGTGGCAGGTACATTAAGTTGGTCGGTTAAGATGTGAGAGGGCGGAACCCGACGTGCAGCCACCTTCTCGAGGTGGATTCTGAACCATGTTTACCCTTCGGGAAACGGGCGAATAGCTGCACGCCCGGGTTGGGGGGGGGTCCCTAACCCTCACCTTACCTCCACCGCACTATTTCTTAGTCCCTAACTCGTTGCGGCGCTTACCTAGGTATATGCCATATTTGCTAAAATTCACTAAAATTGTATATTTTCCACCATTTTTGTACGTGGTTTTCGGGGCTTAAATGAAAATCCCGGTTCAACCAATCGCTTCCATGGTATGTCGAGACACATTTTATGACCCCTTGAGCTCTAATATTACCATACCGACCTTCGGGTGGCACAAATTGGTCTGGATTACATGAGAAATCGGCAAAAGGAAACAAATGCGCGTATCTGGAAATTGGAAGGTGCGACTTTTGTGTAAATCGGCAGATTTACTGTAGGCGAATTTGAATAGTAAATTCCCTCACATCAGTATAGTAACACCGCTCGGAACTGTGTGCGTGAATAGACGTGCCGAGCGTGACTGGGATCTCCTGGGATCATAACTATTTTTATACTTGTTTTCAGAATATCAAATTTACACGCTTGCTTGAAACGTACACATTAAAAATTCTTTTAAACACATACTGTAAAAAGTTTAGAAAAAAATGTTATACAATAGTAATCTACGTACCTTTAACATTGTTGGCCATTGAACCGTTCAAAAATCGGCAGCGTGAAATAGAACATATTTGACTTCGCGCGAGTCGAATAATTCCATGCAGGAAATCGTTGCACACCTCACTTGAAAAAAGTGAGGTTCGAACTATCGTCAGTTGCACAGTTTAAAGGTTAGAAGCCGGTCCTCCTAGAATAGAGTGTAGAAATGCCTGAAAAAACTGGATTCTCGATACACTCTAATAAGCATATCCATTCCTTCTTTTTCTTGCGTTAACACTGCACCTATGGCGTAGTCGGAGGCGTCTCGTCGTTTCTGAGTTCAAACGGTTTCAATAAATCTGAGTACTACAGGATGGACTTATTACACAGATATTCTCGTAAGGTTTGAAAGCTTTCTTCTTGCTCGGATCCTGATTTCCATTCTCCATTTTCCTTGAGGAGTTCTGCTCAAGGTTTTGCAATTTTGGCATAATCCTGAATGAACCTTCCGTAATAAACCGTAAGTCCGAAGAATTCCCTAACCGACAAAAGTTTTTAAGATGAGGTAAGTTCTTTGTTCACCTTGTTTTATCTCCGTTTGGCTTTACGCCCTTCTCCGTAATAGTGTGACCTGAATAAGCTTCATCTGTCCGTCGGCAATCGTACTTAACGGGATAAATCTTAAGATTGGCTCTTCGTAGATGGGAGAGAAGATGTCGAATTGTAACGTCATGTTCCTCGAGGTTTTCTGAATAAATGACGATATCATCCACGTATTCAAGGACTTTATTCCCATGCATACCCTTCGGCACCGTGACCATCAGTATTTGAAACGTTGCAGGGGCATTTTCGATGCCCATGGCATTCGCGAGTATTCAGACTTGCGGGGTGAAAAAGGCCATTTACCATGATCTTTGGGGTGGGTTTAAGTTTGGTCGTTTCCACAGGGTAGATCGAGTATTGAAAAGTACGGCGCATTACCCGACTGGTCCAAGATAGCCGTTATATTAAGTAATGGGTAACCGTCTCTTTCCTCCTGATCCGTCTATTTTTTCGAAATTATCAGTAAGGTCGAGTTCTGAACCCCTCGCGATATGGCTTCCAGTTGATGATTTCGTCATCGCCAGTAGGCACCTTATTCTGAACTAAATGAGTAGCAGTCAGGGGCTCCCCGTTTACATGAAAGACGTCCTTGAAATCCTTGACCCACAGAGTTACATACTCTGGCTCTTCTAGAATTAAATGGGTTATCCAGAGGCTGTTTAGTAACCGATCAATACTATTATTGTGCTCATTTACATGTAGTCCGACTAATCTCTTTTACCTCCTACCAGCATCGGTAAGAGCTTGATAATAGTTCTGTCAAAATTTCGAGTAAATGGTAACGTG
>CAKNWW010204757.1:0-12195 GCA_932074435.1 Andricus kollari
CCAAAGCGGCTCGTACCACTGACCGCTCGCTTAGAGGGCAGTATAGAGTTCGAAAGGCGGTCACTTAGGTCAGGAACGCCGAGAACGTTACCGCTAAGTTACCGGTAAGTTCTCGAGCAATTTTTTTCGAGAATTTCAATTTGTCACCAGAATAAACTAAATTCGGACACACCTGTGTTGATTTTTAGTAACTTAGGGAATATTTTTCAAATTATTAACGATTAGTAGCATTGAGTGGTAAGAAACAAAGGAATTAATGTCAATATGAGAGATATCAGGAAAACTACCGTTTCAAAAGTATTTCATCATATTTCATGTTTGAACACACAGCATTAGGGAGCATAATGTACAGGCACTGCAAAAAGTGAAATATGCCAAAGGAAAAAAGTGATTTATGGAATTTCTTCCAAAAAGGCGTTCATAAGGGTAATAAAATTAGTTACAAGTGCAACTATCGCAGTGAACCTTACGTGAGAAATGCTACACGCAAAAGAAGGCATTTAGAAGAAAAATGTTTAAAGCGCCCTCAAACAGTCAAAACAATGTTGAAAAAGGAACGAATAAATAATCAACGACCGCTTTCCTCCGATGATGACAATATCAACGGTAATTATATTTTATAATATTTTTCTTAGCGTTCCTTTTAGGTTATAAACGGAATTCAGTATATTTACATGACTTGCATTCAAACCTTTCAAACGTTTTACTTAAATCAGAAAGAATTCTTGATCAATTTGAAAATATATTAATTATATAATTTCCTATATTGTAATAATATTTTTTTAAATTTAATAATATTTCTGAGTTAAATCTAGTAGTTTTATATATAATTGTTAGAAGGAAAACCTTTATACATTCAGATATCTTGCACATTATTTTTTTGAGAATTTTGTACAACATAGTTTGGGAATCGGATCAAATCCCAAATCCCAAGTCAAAATGGTTAGAAACACTAAAAATGATAAAAGCTTAACTCTTCCGTATATACAAGGTTTACCAAAAAAAATTAGAAGTTTGGTTAAAAAATTTAATACAAACGTATATTTCAAAAACCATAATAAATTAGAGAATGTGTACAACAATAAAAAAAAAGATCATGAATCAACAGAAAATTTGTCGGGTGTTGTTTACCTCATAAAACGTCAAGGATGTTCAAAGATTTACATAGGTGAAACTAGCAGAAGACTAAAAATGCGAATATCTGAACGTAAAAGAGATTGCAGAATCGGTAATAACAACACGGGCCTATCTCAACATGCTTGTTCTTTTGATCATTACTTCGATTTTGAATTCAAAAACATCATAATTTTAGAAAAAGAAAAAAAAATACAAAAGAAAAATGATAGAATCGATTTTTATTAAAAAGTACAATAACTTTTGTGTTAATTTACAAACTGAGAGAGTGCATATTAATGTTGTTTATCAATGCTTATTAAATTGATTTGTTTTTTGAATTTCAAAGATTTTGGTGCGTTGCTGAGACTTTAACTATTATGACTATAATTACTCAATATCTAATCATATACTTAAATATGACGCCATATTACCTTCTTGTTACTAAACGTCTTTATCAAAATGTCGTCCTGGCTCAGTTTTCACAACATTGCCTTTACAATTTCACCACTCCGACAATAATGACTTAAAAACGTTCACGACGAGAAGTCTCTTCTTTATGTTTAAAGAGGATGACTACATAAGATTTAAAAAAAATGTACAAACAACAACTACAATATTTTTAATAGTATTGACTGATGTCCGTTTTGTTTTCAATGTCATCGAACGATTTGTTTCAGGTAAAGATTTTAATATATGTAATTTATTTAGTGTCAGATTTATTTTTTAGATATATGAATTGAATTTGATCAAAAATGTATGTTTTTACAGACAATTTTCTAAATAATGTTATTATCTTGAGGAAGACCCAAAGACGGGTCGAAACGTCGATTTTCTCTTATATGTAATCAAATAAACATATATATATTGAACGTATCACCAAAATAAGTTCTCAATCCTGATAAAGGAGATTTATCCATATCAACAAGACGTTCAAAGAAAGGTTTGAAAGAATTTACGGTATCAATATATAAAATTCTATTTTGAAAAACATGGAGTATATTGTATATAAAACTACAAACTAATTTTCATTTCTAATGTTTATTGCTATTTAGGTTTAAGTATCTTGAATATTATTTTTTTTTATCAGAAAATAATTTGTTTCATGGTTGTTGACCATTACAAATAAGTGCAAATATACAGTAATGAACATATTATTTGATAAGTATAAGCAGAGAGTGCAAGTCAGAAACAACGTCAATTACAATTATAAGATATGCATCAAAACGATATTGTAACGCATACAGTGACGTGACAAGACCTAAGACTCCATTACAAATGTTCTAAGACGCAATATATTAGACATAAAAAAGCGAGTTTACAGAGTTCTTTCACAGAGTTAGAGTTAAGAAAGTATAACCAGTATTGTCCACTGGATGTGACATTTGGAGGCTGCTGAAAAATGGATCTAGAACAAAAAATAAAAGTTAAAAATGAACGTTCTCGTAAATTCTCGATAAATTCCCCTATTCTCGGTAACATACGGTAACGTTCTCCGTTACCTTCTCCAAATTTAAATTACCGAGAATTTTCTAACTCTAGCGCAGTAGCAATGATATGCAGCAGAAGGCAACCCCTGCAGAGCGTTACCAGAGTTGCCAGTGTTGCCTACGATATGTTGGTAAGGTAGATTTCCATCCTCGTACGCCATACCAGAGATCTCTGGCCATGGCCATCGAGAGCGTTCCTCGATGGCACGGCATCGAAGGGTAGAAATCTGCCTTCGAGCTGACTCAAAAGAGTTGGTAAGGTAGTCGTTCTGTTAATAGTCACGTGCATATAGTCACGTGAGCAAATGTAAAATACATTTGTAGAAAACTAAGGACGTAATATACGTAGTAATATACATGTGGAAAGCCATGTAATATACGTGATGTATTATACTTACCCATCCCTGCACGCAAGTGACCAACGATTGTAACGCCATAGCGGCGAGTGGAAAATACATGCTTCCGTACTTACCAACTGATTTTTAAGAAGAAAACTATAAGCACCGAAGATACATATGGATATGCTGCTCGCAGGTTCACCACTCCACAAACAGATGTCAACCCCATGACATCCACCAAATTATTTTAGGAGGGGCATTCAAATCGATAGAAATCCAAACACAAAAAATATCATCATTTAGGGAGACCAGACGTTATGATTTATCAGGACATGTCCTTATTTCTTATCGCTGTCTGCTTTTCTATTTTTTTGTGAGAAGTCCTCATGGAATAAGCATAAAATGTTATTATTTTGTTTAAGATCCAAAAATCTTGTCAAAAACAAAAAAGTCAATATTTTTTGTTGAAAATTCAACTGTTTTGTTCAAAATTCATCTAGTTTGGTTGAAAATCTAACTATTTCGTCGAATATTAACTATGCTGTTGGAAACTCGTCTTCTTTGGATGAATTCAACTGTTTTTATTTTCAGATTAAAATCCTTTTTAGTTGACATATCAACTAATATTACATTTTTCGTTGAAACTTCAACTACTTAATCAAGAGTGGAACTGCTTTGGTATAAATTGATTTTTTTGGTTCATGGTTCATCATTTTAATTCGAACACCCTTTTTTCTCAAATTTAACTATTCTGTTGAAAATTTGTCTTTTTGGGTTGGAAATTCAACCATTTGATCGAATATTTACTATATTGTTGAAAATTCGTCTTCTTTGTTTGAATTCAACTGTTTTTAATTCAAAATAAAAATATTTTTCAGTTGAAACATCAGTTATCACATGTTTTGATCAAAATTCACCTAGCTAGTTGAAAGCGGAACTACATATAGTTGGTTAAAAATTGATTTTTTTTGTTGTTGATGGTTTATCATTTAAATTCAGAAACCATTTTTTGAAATTTAACTTTACATTCGAGGAAGCAATATTAAGAAGACCATTTAATTTGCACTCGTTTTTTTTTTAATTTACACCTTCCAGTCTCATGTTCGTAAAAAAGTGTGCTTTCCCCATGTTATTTTCAAAGGGAAAGTTGAGAGGTTGTTGGCGAAACCCCTGGAGGTTGTCTGATAAAAAAATCAAATTCGCTTTCTTTAGGACCTCACAAAATGAGCTATTATCCCAAACGAAATTCGTACTTTGGTTTTTTGAACCACCCTAACATGCAGCTTGGTTACCCGCGCTCGACAACAATGTTAAAATAATTGTAGTTTGCAGAGTTTTTAAATTTTCTTGAGCTCAATTTTTATTATATGCCTGGAGGTCACAAAATTCTTCCTAATTTGTTGCAGATTTGAACCAATCATTTCTCAAGAGATAATTCCTATATTTAATTACGCCTTTGTTTTCCGTAAAAATTCATAACACGTAGGTAAATAAAAGAAGAATTCGTTCAAATACTTATAAACTATCCAGTTTATAAATTTTTTAAGTCTTATCGCTTTCTTTTCTAGTGTATTTCTGTATTAAAAAATCCTAAAAATTCTCTGAACAATTCTTAAAACACTAGTTATAAAGATAAATTTAATTTAAAAATTTTCCGGGCACAATCTAAGGGGTTTAGGGAGGTGAGTCCAGTGGTGCAGTCCTAACAGAAAAAGTGGCCTGCTGATACTTTAAAAAACTACGTTACCAGTTAAAGGGGGAAAAGAGGGGTAAAAACAAAGATTAGTAACAAGGGGGGGGAGATATAAGTGGAAATATACTTACGAACTTAGATAACATTAACAACTTAAGCCCAGTAAGAAAATCCAAATATATTTTTGGGTAAAAGTTCATTTTCTTCTTGAAAAGAATACTATTATATTCTTGTTTTGGAATTCATCTGGTTTGGTTAAAAATTCTATCATTTCGTTGAAAATGTAATTATTTTGTTGAAAATGCAGCTATATTTTAAAAAACTTTTCTTTTTTATAAAAAATTAAACTACTTTTTTAAAAATGCAGTGTTTTTAGTTGAAGGTTCTTCTCTTCCGTAGAAAATTTAACTATTTTGATGAAAATTCGCTTCATGTTTAGTTGAAAATAAATCATTTAGACTGATAATTAAACTACTTGATTTTTGGTTAAAATTTCATCTTTTTCAATTAAAAATTCAACTATTTGGTTGAAAAAATAATTTTGTTTACAGTTTTGTTTATTCATATTTGGTAGAAAATTCATATATTTTATTGAAAAGTCGTCTCTTTCGGTAGAAAATTAATCTTTTTTGTTGTAAATTCAAGTTTTTGTTTGAAAATTTAACTATTTGGTAGAAAATTAATATATTGTCTTGAAGAGTCGTCTCTTTGGGTAGAAAATTTATCTTGGTTGTTAAAAGATTAAATTTTTGGTAAAATATTAAACTATCTTGTTAAAAATTCATCTTTCTTGATTGAAAAATTATCTTTTTTGTAAAAAATTCATCTTGTCTGATATCAAAGTGGATTGTTTTTAAAAGTATTTGACTTTTTAACTTCAAAACTTTACTCTTTTATTGAAAATGCATCTTTGCATGCTTAAAATTTATCTATTTGATTAGAATTTTATCTATTTTGTTAAAAATCTAATTATTTTTTGAATATTTAACTATTATGTTAAAGTCGTCGTTTTTGGTCGAAAATGCAAGTATTTTCGTTAAAAATTCATCTCCTTGGTGTGAAAATTCATCTTTTACAGTAGAAAAGTCATCCTTCTTGGTTGCAAATAAATCTTTCTTGCTTGAAAAGTAACTTTTTTGTTAAAAATTTAACAGCTTTCGAAAAAATTCGTCATTTTGGCTTGAAATTTTTATTATTTAGTTGAATCTATAACTATCTTATAGGAAACTCGTCTCTTTTACTAGAAATTTTATCTATTCATAATTATTTTTTGTTGAAAGAAATTTTTTTCCCTGTAAATCATGTAAAGTTATTATTTTGCGGCATAAATGATACACTTTATGAATGTCAAGAGTTATAATTTTTGTTTCACATATTTTTGAAATGTTTAAATAATTTATATTTTAAGGATGTCACGAAATAACCGTGCAAAAGCCACTTTCTTCAATAGACGTTTCATTGGCTTAAAAATTCTCTAAAATTCCGTCGCACTTTGTAGTGAAAATAAATTCGATTTTTGAATTATTTAAACCACTTTTTTTCACACAATTTGTTTGAATATCCGAGATATGGAAAAACTAAAAGCGGCATTCGGTTCTGCAGAAGAAATAAGTATACATAAAATCGTATAATACATAAAATACATAAAAATTTCAAAACACACACGGGTAATTTTTCCGCTTCTATTTGACTTGTAACATGTTTCTGGCATTTTACTGATATATTTTACGTCAATTAGAGCTTCAAAAAACAAATTTTTTTACGGAACTTACCTGGTTATGACAGAGTGTGACTTTTGGCGACATATTTTTTATTAAATTATGTAATTTTTCCAAATTTTTTTTATATATCTATAAAGCTATATCAACTCTTTTCGCCAAATCGTGGAAAGTGAGTATTTTCTGCAAGTAATATCACAATTAACATATATTGATAATAATATTCTTGTGTTTAAGACATTTTGCAATTTTTTAAGCAATTTTAATTTGTTGAAATTATTTTTCCCCCTCTAAATCGTAGAAATCCCTTATTATTCAGTATTTTCTTATTTCAGAACTTACATCCTAAGCATTGTTTAAAATATTCACTTGTTTCAATAATTTTTTTAGTTTCGTTGAACATTACAAATTTTCAAACGAATTTTGGGAAACAATCATCAAAATACAATCGTACATAATAATCTGAAAAAGTAAATATCAATAACTTACTCACCTTTCCTATGAAAAATGACAAGTGAATGATTACTCAGTGTTTAAATAATTGCAGTCTTTCCCAAAAAATATTACATTTTAAATTCACAAACTGTATAAATTATCCCAAATATACTAGCTTTCCACGATCCGAAGGGGGAAAAATTGTTTCAAGAAATGGAATATGTTCAAAAAAATTCGAAAATGTGGTTAAAAAAATTTTATTGTCAATATTTGTTAATTGTGCTATTACTGTTAGAAAATACTGTATGTTCACGATTTGGTTCGTTCATGAACTGTGTCATTATTATTATACCTTTCAAGATAAGCGTGACTCACTCGGTGAGGAAGGCAATATTAGGAGGCGGAAAGGGGGGTATCGATTTTAGATTGATCTAGAATTGCCTATGCCGAAAAACATAACTTTTCACGATATACGTCGGAAATAGGTTTGTCTAAACAATTTGAGATTAGTTTTAAGATACTTGAAATTTTGTGTTTTTACCGAGTAATAATCATTTATGCTAACAACATTGTTTTTTGAATCGTATTTGATATGAATTTTACATGAAACTGCTATTTCTTATTCTTTAGGGCATTTTCCTTGTACAATATAGGGAGTTTATGGGAAGGTGGTACCAAATTAAAAGTTATTCGATGGAAATTATTTACTAAAAATTCCTCAAGATGTGACTAAACTTTAATTCATAAAAAGTTGATGGCAAGTAGTAGATTTTCTCATTTTTATTCTAAACTGAGCTTTTCCCATTTAAACTCACATGTTAATTTCAAAGGCCTGGGCACACGGGTTAATAGAGACCGCTTTGAAAACAAAAAATATGGATTTCTTTTCTTCGGGAACCTCACACAATGACAAAAAAAAATTGTAATGCATTGTGGGTGATTCTGAAACCAATCCATTTAGGTTATTAAATTTTCCAATTAGGAAAAGAAAACGATCCGAACGATTTCAATGCATTTCTAAATAAATTTCTAAAATTCAAAACATTCTTTTTACAACAATTTAAATAAAAAGAATACTTTTCTCAAGAAAATTGAAGTAAAATATGTAAACTCAATAAAATGAAATCTTAACAATTATTCGTAAGTAAACTCTGCAGAGTGGACAGTATCATGAGTTTAGTCCAAAAAGCCTCACTTTTCGGCTCATTAGAGAAAAGAATAACACAATGAAAAAAGAGGGCGAAAAGGGGAAAAGTCAACCGAAAACCAACCTCTCACTTTTTCCTTTCCCCGTCCTTTTTATACTATGAGGGGTCCAACATGTTTCGAGGCCAATTTAGACCTCCTCACCAGGGATTATTTATAGGGAATAACTAAAGGTATGAAAAAATTAATATGCCTGTAAAGAAAATATTTCAATCAGTATTGATTAGAAAATTGATTATTAAGTTTAATGTTATCAAATATATTTATTGATAAATTGATTGTTTAATAAAAAAGAATTCTTTCTCTTTTCTAGTCAAAGAAAATTACTTTAACCAGTTAATTACTCTATCTCATACTTTGTTATACCTTGAGAGGTCCCTTTTTAAATGAATAGCCTTGTTTCCCTCCCTCTTTATAAATAACATCTCCATGAATTCTCTCTTTTTCTGATTTTTTTCATTATAAAGAATTTTAATATCATTCCAATTGAAGTCATAAACATGTGTAACTTTATACTCAGAAAGGACTGAGTGATATCTGGGACTTCTGTGAACATTATTTTCATGTTCATTTTCTTAAGTTTAAGGGCCCTTTTTGTCTGCCCTGTATAAACTGCATTGCAATCTTTACACTTAACTTGGTAAATTACACATTTTTTGTCTAGCGTTTCATATCTATCCTTTCCAATTTTACAATCATATTGTTCTTAAAAGGAACTCTATAAATAGTATGTAAACCTAATTTTCCCAACATTTACTTCAAAATCTTCGAGAATTTACCAAAATATGGAAGAACTATATTATGCGCATGTTTTTCAATGAACTCAAAGGGATAATGGTTTCAAAAAAGAATCTGTTTACATAGTTCAATCTTTTTTTCATGGAAAAGTGGATGTGATAATTTAAGGGCTCTATCAATCAAATTTTTAATAATTCCTATTTTATTTTGAATAGAGTGATTTGAGAGAAAACTAAGTGTTCTTCCTAAACAAATAGTGTTCCTATGCCATTCATTGATAATATGCCTTTCATCGGTTTTAATTAAAGTCATGTCGAGAAAATTTAATTTCCCTTCAGTTTCAATTTCAACAGTAAATTGTAATCGTGGTTTTATACTATTAAAAGCATTAAGAAGGGTGTTAGACTTATTTTTATGTACACTAACTACTGAATCGTCTACATATCTTGAATAAAGATCAATATTAAAATCAATTTTTTGGAAAACTTCATTCTCTAAATCCTTCATAACAATTTCAGCTTAAATAGGAGACAACACTGATCCTATGGGAGTTCCAAACTTTTGTTTACAAAAATTGTTTTTAAAAAAATTGTTGAAAATGTTTTTTTCGGAATTTTGGTATTAATTTTAATCAAATCCAAACGTTTTTATGTGGCATTTTCAACTCTTTCATAAGAGGTACTTGGAAACATAGCTATTACATTAAAAGAGGCAAATATGTGATCCAAAGGTATTATTACATTGTCAATTAGTTTTAAAAAAGCATAACAATTGGTAATTGATGTTTTTGAGATTTTTGTTAAATTTTTAATAATTTGACTCAATAATTCTTCCAATTTTCTAGTAAGAGAATCTATTGTTGAAATAACTGGTCTTAGAGGGTAGTCAGTTTTGTGTGCTTTAACAAGGCCATAGGCTATAAGGAGAGATTAGTACTCGTTGTATCAATATCACATCTTTCAATATTATTACCTAAGTATTTATTAGTTCTCATTCTGTCTAAAATTTTAAAAATTCCCTTTTTGAACAATTTTGGTGGGATTATTAGGAATCAATTGAAAACTATCTTCATCATTAAAGATATGCAACATTTTTTAATTATAAACATCCCTATGAATCGCTACTGTAATACTTCCTTTATCTGATTTTGAATGCATTTTTAAACCAACCTTATGTATTATATTCAATTATTAAATTTTTTTAAATCAGGGGTCATTTACATAAAAAAGAAATAACTTTTGGGGCGTTTCTAAAAAATGAAATTTTTTTTGATTACAATCAATAAAAAGTCTTTCTTTGCCTGAACGTACTTCAATAATATGGAAGAATGAGTCGCGACGACTAAATTGACTTTCAAATCTAAAAAAAAAAAGGTGATTATGTTTTCAAAAAAGGGAAAGAAATTCGACGTTCACGCTTTAAAAAATCGAACATTTCATTTCTATCGGGCGCCCTAATATATATTTTAAAGTTTTATTTAAGATGATCTTAATAACGATGTACGCTGTTTTCAGCTACAGAATAAATCCGGTACTTAAACCTTGAATACGAAACTACAGAACAAAATTCCATTTGAAAAGTGCCAGTCCAAAAAAGCAGCACAAAAAATCCACGGCCATAAAAATAAATCGGCGGCTTGTGGGCAGATATATTTTCTCGAGAAATTGCACTTTTGAAGGTATTCGCTCGTTCACCGATAAAGTAACCTCACGAAATCCGCTATAAAAAAAGGAGTAAATAAATTAGGGAAGCTTTCTTCATATAAATAGAAGTTTATAAACGCTTTTGTCTTCAGTATAGATTATAAATTGTCCCTTGGTCCACAATGTGATAAACGAGGTGATAAATAAAGATTCTGTCAGTATTCATCAGTCACGTTTAAGTCGTTTTAATATACTTGTCTTTGAGGTTGTGTTACTTCAGCTTAGTTAACGTTAAGTTACACCCACTAGAAAATTCATTTTATCTCTTTTTCCCTCATTTCCCTTTCTCTTCTACCCTCGCTAAGTGCTCGTATACTTTTTCATTTATACGACTCCCAGTTAATGCGACGTTTAAATTTGGTGCAGAACTATAATTTCTCTCTCTCTCTCTCTCTCTCTCTCGCAAGTCTTTTATAATAATACTAATATTATACTGGAAGTGAATTTTAAAAGTCCATTCTGGCTTCAAGTTATACAAATATTTTACAGTGATAAGAAGCCTGAACGTAACTTACATGCACGGAAAAAAATAGTTGATCAAAAATCCAGTGACTTTGTATTATAGTCTTGAATATTAGTGAAATGCAATTAAAAATCACCACGTTCAGTATTTAAAAAAATATTAATTAATGATCATCTGAAAAGGAAGTAACGTTTTAACAGAATCTTTAAATAAGTAATAGAAAATTTGTTTGGAAGCCGCTAAAAATGAAAAATGCAAAGACCCGATAATCTCAGAGAGATCTCGGTAAACTAAGGGATAATCGCTGAAAATTTAGTACACAAGGGCAAGATATTCTCTTAGACAAGAAATCCGAATTCTAAGCGACAGTCGCTGAAAATTCAAAAGACGATTCCTCAACGAAAAATAAAGTTATCTTTGAAATCATTTTTGTATAAATTTTTAATTTTTATCATTATTATTGCACCATTCGCACACACGGTCACTCAAACATGTAATCGCACGCTTAAACATTTTGAAAAATCGATGAAAATACGCTGAGGATTCGATCCCTACCTAAACTACGAAAACCCATGTATTCGACCGCGCGCACTAACCAACAGAGCTATCGAACCACTTGGATCTTGGATACAGAATCTCGGCCAACTATTTTCAGACAGCGTCGTACCAAGTCGTACGGTGAGCCTCAACCATCTTCACACTAAAAGTTGTTGAACTTGATTGTTTTTTAAAGACAGTCTTTTTTCTGATGATTAATGAGTCATCCTATGGAAAATTTAAAATCTTTGGGAGACTTTAATAGCAAAATTTTTATTAAAAAAGAATGTAGAATTGAATTTCACTCATTTCAAAAAGGGCTTGTTAATTTCTTACTTTAAATATTTCAAAAGCTTACAAATTATCCAAAAGCAATGAGCAATGAAGAAAAGTACAAAAATGCTATTATAACATTGATGACAAAAAAACGATTTTCTGCTATACAAAAACTGAGTTTTTAATGCGAAATCAATAACACTTCTTAAATAATAATTTAATATATGCGAAACAAAGAATTTAATTTAACTTTCTTAAGAAAGGGCTCAATACTTTTTCTCTTAGGTAATAAAAGTAATGCATTTTCTGTAACTATTATAAACAATTGTACATTAGTTGAAAATGATGTACACGCAGAAAAAAGAACCCTATATTTTACTGAAAACCAAGTTAAATCTACTGATCTTCCAAGTACGTATATGGACAACACGGCAGTTCAGTAAATGTTACAAGTATAGGCAACTGAATATGACTATCATTTCTGG